>JAIUZE010070959.1:0-15426 GCA_022085475.1 Heliosperma pusillum
AAATCCGTCCTAACTTATATTTCTAGAATCTCCTCTTCGCTCTCCATCTTCAAGTACGGTTTATTTTCAATTCCGACAAAATCGTTTTCAACACTTTAATTATGGAAAATCAAGTTTTTAATTCTAATAATGCTTTTCTTGTCATTTCTTATAGGGGAAGATTTTGAAGACGAGTTTGGAGACTCGTATATTTTGGGTGAAGATTAGTAGGAGGGTTTCTTAGTTTATACTTCTTATTTTGGTGCTAATTGATTTGCTAGCTAAGGTAACGATTCCGAGTTACTCGACGAATTAATGTTACATAGCTTTTGTTTCTTTTGTTTTTGGTTCATCTTTTGTTTTTGTTCATGTTATTATGATTTATGGATTTTTAGTTAGTAACATGCTAAGTAGTGGTTATTATTATGTTTTATGAATTTATAGCATGTTTTGTATTCTTGACATATTTTTTATGATTTAATTATAATCATGATTTTTTTATGAATGATTGTTAAAATGGTTGTTTGTTAATTAAAAACATGTTGGAATTTGTTTGGTGTTGATTGTGGTTGAACCGTGGAGCATGGCTGTGAACCGGACCAAACCAGCCGGTCCAGGCCGGTTCAGACCCGGTCTGGGTTGGTCCATGGTGGGTCCGGGTGTTGGTCTTTGGGTTGTGTCGATGTTTGATTGTTTAATTGTTGTTTTGACGGGTTTTAAATATGTTAAGCATGCGGGAAAAATATTAGAAATCGGTTTTAGAAATTTAATCAAAACAACCCATTTTAGCCCAAATCAGCCGTGGGGCCCAGTCCTAGCCATGTTGGGTCCGGCCCAAAATCAGCCCGTGGGTCCCACTTTGGGACTTGTGACGGTTTGTGAGTTATCGTTATTTTTGTCGTGTTTTGTAATATTTAGCAAGTGGGAAATATTAATAAGTAAAATATTTAATTAAAAAGGTTTTTCATAAAATTATTATTTCTCACATGTTAGAAATTATAATACGAGACCGTAGTTTAATTTGATATCCTTTAAGTCAAACGGGTTTTTCGTAAGATTTAATAATTCACATGTTAGAAGTTTTAATAAAATAACATGTAATGAATATGATGATTTTAGTGTTCAAGTCTAATTGGTAAAGACTCTGTTTTTAGCCGGTTTGACCAAACGGGTTTGGTCAAACTAAGATCTAGTCAGCCCCGTTTTGACTGATGACCCGTCGCGGGACTCGGGTCGGGGATTTGTCTTCAAGTAAGTTGTATTTAATTAATGAATTAGCCTTAGTAGATATGAGGCGATATGATATTTGATTATTATTAATATGCAATTAGTCACATGATAGGAAGTTCTTTCCATGACTGTTTGATTGTATGTAATATGTCGTGTTGACTAAGTACCCATAGAGAATTATGAGTATATGGCGTCTTGACCATTCTAATTCTAAATGAGTATCTTGGACCATGACATTGATAGGTCCGTACTGTCTTTAACGAGTATATGTTCACCGTCGATAGCTGTTGTGTCCCGGCTTGGTGGGTTTATATCCAAGTCGGGGCATGGCATCCTAAGAGTTCCGCTTTGGGAAGGGGGCCAGCTTAAGTACTAGCCATCTCTGCTTAGGGGGTCGCCTAGTAGAGTTTCTCATGTACGGTTATGTAATGAGACAGGGAATGGGTTAGCTGTTGTCGCTAGGTCTGATCAGTCTAGGGCTAGGATGTTTTCCTACCTTGTGGTATAGACTCGAGTTACAGATGACTATTGGCCGTGCTAGGAACTTATGCCTGTTTGTAGACGTATTGGTCTTTCATGTTTGTATGATTCTATGAGTTCTAGAAGGTGAGATGCAAGCCGGCTAGGATTGATAGAGTTTGGATTAACGATTGTTAACTGATTCACATGATTACGTGTTGATTAGGGGTTGAGTGTATCATGGCCACGTTACAGGGTAACCTCTGAGCTAGCATACCAGCTTCCCTACCTCTTGTTATATTTTATTATCGGTTTCACATGATAGCTTCCATATGATAGGTTATATGTTAGTTAATTGTTTTATAACATGAAAAGCATATCATATATGTTTAAGTTTTGTATTTTCCATATACATTGCTTGTATGTTATTCATGTTTCATTAAACTCGACATTTCGTGGCTGGGAGAACTCGGAGTTACTCCCCACTGACTGTGGCTTCCGTGTTTATATTTAATGCGGTCGAACAGGTGGTAAATGCATATTTGGGGTACATTGACGAGCTAGCGAGCGAAGTATTTACCTTGGACCTATATTCGGTCCTTAGATTGTATATTATTATACACTCGTTTAAGTATTTATCTTGTATAATTCTTATGTAAAATATTATTTTCCTTTTGTTATGGACTTTTTATTTATGACACCTTTGTTTATTTATTTAAATTATTTTTTTTCTTTCCGCAAATTTGAGGGTGTCACAATAATAATCATGTAAAATCGAGCTAAATTAGGGAGTAAAATCATATAAAAACTAGACATATCACTTGCAAAAGAAGGATGAAGGCGATCAAAATGTTTCCAAGCCTCGCCGTCACTTTGATGAGACATTATCCCGCTGACACGTTGATTTTTGTGATGCCATCGCATCTCTGCCGCAATTAGTTTTGTGGCATAAAGTCGTTGCAAACGCGGTCCTATTGGGAAATAAGTTAAGATATTTTTCCCAACCCTTTTGCCATTTGCATTCTTTTGTTTTTTATATTGATCTCTACCACATTTTCTACACTTATCGAGAAGACTATCATCTTCCCAAAACAACATACATCCTTCTTCACACGCATCTATGTTTTCATAAGGGAGTTGAAGAGCTTTAAGAATATTTTTGGTTTCATAGAAGTTACGCGTTATAACATGATTTTCAGGAATAATGTCCCCTATAAATGACGCGATACCATCTACACATTTGTGGGGTAGATTGTATTCACATTTCAAAGTTACCAACCGTGAAGCTGACTGCAACAAAGAGAGACGACTCCCCTCATACACCGGTTTAATGGCATGTTCCAAGATTTTGAAAAAGGCTATTACATTAGGATTTGGAGATTCATCAACTACTTTGGCGTCAACATTTTCCATTCTAATTTGATTAATGTTGTCGCGCAACGCATCCTCCACCATATCCCTATAAGTATTCTCAGACCTCTCCTCAACGGGAAAATTCTCACCATGACACACCCAATCATAATAGTCATCGCAAAAGCCCCAAAGCCCTAGGTATTTTCGTACTTCTTGTTCGGCTAAATTTTTTCTATTTCTACACTTTACACACGGGCACCTAATTTCTTTACATCTACCGTAATCTTCTTGTTTCTTAACATAATTAATGAATTCATTAACGCCCATTACAAACTCGTGCCTTAATTTTTTATTACAATACAATCTTTCATACATTCACGCCCGTGGTACTCTTTTCATTTCAAATCTACATACACGTTTATAATTATTATGATCAACTTAAATAAATATACAAAACAATAACAACAAGAATTAAAAGTGTACTAACAACAACAACAACAACAACAACAACAACAACAACAACAACAACAACAACAACAACAACAACAACAACAACAACAACAACAACAACAACAACTATCTAACATCTTCAACCTGCAAAAAAAAATATTTCGAGCTCATGGGGTCCTTATCTCTCCAACCTAAACCCATATTTGAATCTTTCATACCATTAGTAAATACTAATCATTTAATTAATTGTTATGAGACGAAAATTCGACAGCAGTTCCCTACAGTTCTCCAAATACACAATGTTGAATGACTTGTCACTCATACATATGTATTCAGAGAACATTAAAGGAACTGTCAACCAAACTTAATCGTCAAATAACAACTAAAAAAATAATTAGTATTTACCACCTAAATGGCATGAAAGATTCAAAGACAGTCCCAAAACGGGGACTATTAAAGAATTATACACCTAATGTATAATTACTGAACGGGTACTAGGTCTATCATATATGAATAACACAATTAATCAATAATAATTATACTAACATAAATTATACTAACATATCATTAACTTGTTGAATAGTATACTAATTAAACCTAAAAATCAACTTAATTAAAATTGACTAATAACATATATAAAACATATATAATATATTAATAATAATAACAACTTAAAGGAGGAAGAGGGAGGTGGGGTGGGGCTAGCAGGGGGAGGTGGCGCCAGCAGGGGGTGGTGGTAGCCACCAGTGGGAGAGGAGAAAGAAAGGGAAGGGGAAAAGGAGAGAAGAAAGAGGAGCAAGGGGAAGGGGAGGGGGGAAAGGAGGAAGGGGAAGGGGCGGGGTGGGGTCGGCGGTCAGCCAAGGGTAGGCGCCAGCGGCTGGTGGTGGTAGATAGATCTGGAAAAGGAGGAAGGGGGAAAAGGAGAGGGGGTGGCGTAGCTGGGTGTTCTGGGAGAGAGAAAAAGTCGGCCGACGGTGGTGAAGTGGCTCCGGTGGTCTGGGGGTGGCGGAGTAATTGGTGTCGCAAATCGCCGGTGGGGTGGGTGTTTTTTTCGATTTGAGAATTTGGTAAAGTAAGTAAACACGGGGGAAGAAATGCGCTGTTATCATATTAAAAAAAACATGCGATGGAATATCCGTCGCAAATTCCGTCGCAGGGTACCTGCCACCTGTCACTATGCAGATTCAATATTCAAGTCAACATTTTGACCTAGTGACGGAATTTCCGCCGCTATTTCCGTCGCAAAGTTGCAATTATGCGACAGAATGCGACGGAAGTTCCGTCGCAGCCTTTCCCGCCATGTGAAATGTGTAGGCGCCATGACTGAAAATGCTGCTACGGAATTTTCGTCGCAAGTCCGTCGCAAAATTGAATTTTTGTCGCAGGAACCGTCGCAATGTCTCTTTTGCTACGGTATTTATGTCCGTCGCAAAAATTCCGTCGCTACTGAAGCATTTTGTTGTAGTGTGAAGACATGAAAAATATATTGTTTTGAATATCCTGGCTCAAAGATAAATCTCAACTCCCATTTACTCCCTACTAAGGATGATATCTACAAATAAGCTAATTATTGTTAACTGCAAAAGGGAATGGAGACATGTCATTTGGTGTGTGATAAACATATTTAGGTGGCTCTATCTCGACATAACAAGGAGAATATGGCTTCATTACCTCTTTAATAGCATCATATTCATCCTCATTGCTTACAAGAGCGACTTCTATCTCACCCAATATGTCCTCTGAATAGGTAAACTCATGCATTTCCAGATGACTACTTTCACCACTATTTAAGGCGGTTTCAATAAGATCTATTTCAGATTCTCAAGATTTAATAATAGGTTGATCCCAACGAGGTACAAAATTGAAGGAGTTAGCAAAAGAGTCAATAAGTTCCTCACCATGGTTATCACATCCACTTTTCCTGAAACTATCTGACCGAGCCTGTCGCAAGCCCGATACAAAGATAAATTACCCAGACTAGGCTAATAACAAATTAATGTAGTTAGGGAATTAGGGGTAGATCCTCAGGGAGATGATGTTTCCTAAAGAATGTGAAATGTCTCGCAATTGGGTCTTATCTAACAAATATCTGGGTTTTGGGATTTTAATTTCTAAACTAATAAAAGGCATAAACGAAAAACGAAATCAAAGCAAATGGAAATGAAAACAATAAAGCAAATGATGAATTAACAATGATGAAAAACATCTAAGGAAGTAGGTTCACACATGTAGATTAAGATATTGATGAAATTGGATATGGAACATGCAAACAATTCATTGTGAGTTCGTAAGAATGATGTGTTCATTACAATCATAGATCAGATGGTCTAGCAGGCTTTTAGGCAATTTACTAGGTCTTAATCTACCATGTCATGCTTTGTCTATTCAATTCACGTATCTCTACCTTGGAAAAGAATTCCATTCTAGTCAATGATTTTGATCAGGAATCGTCAACTATCGTTATAGTCCAAACATGCATAAACACAATGTTTTAAAAGCACAATTTCTTTTATCCAATTATCATCTTTTAATCAATCTAACATGGCTACCCTACACCCTAGAAAGATGACTACTCACTCATGATAATGTTTAAATCTAAGATGAAGTTAATAACAAAAACTAGGATAGACATGTTTATTTGATTTTGACAATAGTTTAAGACTCTTTATAAGGCGATAATAACGACGCTAAATTGACAATCTAGGAAATGAAACGACGATTATAACGGTACTAAAATGAATCTAAGATAATATGTAAAGAAAATAACAATCAAACAGAAAACATAAAGACTTTAAACAAGAGATAAAATAGGAATACCTAGATGGCAATCAACGATGACAATGATGAAATGTAAACAACCATAATAGAATTTCCTTGCATAGAATTGACGATCCACGAATTACAATACTTGTACCCAACAAAGTAGATTACAAATATGAAATTCTTATTGATCTAAACTAAGGTTTTGATGTAGAAAAGACAGAAATAAACTAAGAACTAAAGATGAAAAGAAGAAGAAAATGAGAGAAGAGAGGCTAGCTCTCCCTTCCTCCTAATCTAGGTTTTGTAATCTAAAGAGAAATGTAAGAAGAGAAGAGATGATTGTGAAGAGGATTGTGTTTAGAAGAGTGGCTGAAGCATCCTTTATATAGCATTAGGGTTTCATGGGGGAGGGCTCATGCATTCATCACATAGGACAAAAATGAGGAAGTCGAAGCAAAAGTGTGGATCAGTAGACATCCCCGATCAGGTTCACCACTTACCCGATCGGGTAAGTTGTGATCTTGGTCAATTGACTTCCGTTTCATCTCCCTTTGCATATGACTTGACTTCCATCATCCCCCTTGACCACTTGAGTCGGGTTTGTTGATAGGGTTTGATGTAAAGCGATGAATTCTTCGCCCAACTGATTGATCTTCCGACAACTGCGACATCGTCTTTACTTCTTCTTTCTTTTGAATCGATGAACCTTCTTGAAATGCCTTCGACATGGTCAAGCTTGCTTCTTCAAATCGTCGGGTTTTAGGCAAATGCTCGGAAATATAGAAAAAGGGCGTAGAAACGTCACTTTCCATACAAAACAGGTTAGAACATAGGAATTCGCCTAGAAGACGATATTAGCTCATAAAATGGCTTAACAAAGCACAAATGACATACAAAACCAAGCTAAAATGGGGGTTAAAATCATACAAATATTCACTTATCAAACTCCCCCAAGCTAAACCTTTGCTTGTCCTCAAGCAAACATAACAAACAATAGCAGGACAAGGGCTACAAGCATTGGCTACTACACCATCAAGAAACAAATCTCAACGTAAAACTTTGAAAACATAATGAATCATAACCCAAAAATAGCGTGGGTAAGAATGATACATAAACATGGCTGAGATTTACATAACGGCGTAGCACAAAGAATTTCACTACAGAATTTTCGGCTCTTGCATGATCTTTTTGACAAATGGACTCTCACGGCACACTCGAACACTCATTGCATGTAAAAGGTGATTTCTTTATGTGTAAATGTTTTTGAGAAACTCACCTATCTACGACTTATGAAAATGTGTCCGCAGTCTAATATGGTAAACAATTCAAAACACAAGTCAAAGATCACAATGCACATAGAAAAGAAGCCGGAAAAATAAGAAGAAGGTTTTGGGAAATGGGTGAAAGGCGGACGAACAGTTATGGTCATGTGAAGGTTAGAATGAGCTAGCAACTGACCAATGATAAATGAATACTCAATCCAAACTTTCGGTTAATTCCCAAAAGACGAATAACGAGGCCAGAAGGAACAAGTGGCTTATTACACACGAAACACAAGAGTGAACTCCTTCTAACATTGAATTGATATTTTAAGGAGATACTCACAACTTCTTTTATTTCTTTTTCGATTTTTCGATTTTATTTTTCTATTTTTTTCTTTCTTTTCTTTTGAACATTACATCACTTCTTGAACATTTTCGTTCTCCCAATTCACTTTGACATAAAAGAACAAATCTTCTCAAAAGAGCACCCATACACCATAGTCTAGCTACTAGCTCAAAAGGTAGGCAGTTTTTATGTGTAGCTATTATTTTGTGAAACATTTGTACGAAGGGGCTAATTTTGAAGGGCAATTTAAAGTGAAAAAGGGTTCAAATCTTAGTGAATCATGAATGCAATGCTTATAGGAATGAAATGAGAACCATACTTATGCGTTTTGACATGACACATATCACAAGGAGAACTACACACACCTAAATGAGACTTGGTATAGATGTACCAGTCTAAGGAGGTTCTACCTTACAATATATGTAACTTGCCAAATGTCAAGATCAAGCGTACTCATCTATAGATTCATTCCATGCCTACTGTGTACAAGACTTCCCCATATAATCACAATTCAATGAATATTGAATCATTATCTTTTGAAAGCTCTAAGTTTGGGAAATGTAACGTGATAGCATAGTAAACAAGCAAGCAAAGCACGAAAAGCATTCAATGATGTTCAAAATTTTTAAATTTTCTCTTATTCTAAAATGCAAAAATATAAACAACTAAAATGCAGAATGGGAAAATGCAATTCCTCCCCCAAGCTAAACATCACATTGTCCTCAATCTGAGCACAAAGACTAAGTATGCAACAAGATGCTTAATGGGAAAAAGGGTAAAAAGGGTAAAAAGGGAAAAAAATGAAAGAAGAATGAAGCTTACTAGTGAGCGCGGACTCCCCCAAGCTAGTCTTTTGGACTTGACAAGGAAAGTCTTTATAGATTCTTCAAAAACTCTTTCATCTTCAAAGTAAGTCTAACAAAACAACGAAAAAAAAGGAAAGCAAAAATAAAACGCAAAAAGAAAGGAAACACGGGTTGCCTCCCGAGAAGCGCTGGTTTAACGTCTCGCTCGACGAATTCTTCTATGAAATCATCTGGTTGGGGATTGACGCTTTATATAGACAATATCCAAGCATCCTATCATGGAATTGCTATAGTAGAGTTTCAATCGGTGTCCCTTGACCTTGAATTTTTCACCATTACTAGCCATTATTTCCACATAACCGTATTTGCTCATATATGTGACAGTGAATGGTCCAGACCATCGTGGTCGAAGTTTTCCCTAAAAAATTTTCAAACGGAAGTTGAAGAGAAGTACTTGGTCACCGACATTAAATTCTTTTCTAATTATCCTCTTGTCGTGCCAACGCTTCGTTTTCTCTTTATAGATCCTAGAATTCTCGTAAGCTTGCAAACGAAATTCTTCTAGCTCATTGAGTTGCAAAAGTTGTCTATCAGCGCTAAGCTTAGTGTCTAAGTTGAGTTCTTTGATAGCCCAGTGAGCTTTGTACTCTAACTCGACAAGGAGATGACAGGCCTTTCCATAAGCTAACCGATAAGGAGATGTTCCAATCGGGGTTTTGAAAGCTGTGCGATAAGCCCATAAGGTGTCATTGAGCTTATTACTCCAATCTGTTCTAGATCTTGAGACTACTTTTTGAAGAATTGTTTTCAACTCTCTGTTCGAAATTTCTACTTGACCGCTGGTCTAAGGGTGGTAGGCTAATCCTCGTCTGTGATACACACCATACTTGGCAAGCAGAGTGTCTAACTGCTTTTCTCCAAAATGAGTTCCTCGATCACTTATCACGGCACTGGGTACACCAAAACGCGGAAAGATGATCTTCTTAAATAGTCGTATCACAGCTCTAGCATCATTGTTGGGAGTGGCAATTGCTTCTACCCACTTTGAAACATAGTCGACAGCGACTAAAATGTAACGATTTCCATTAGAAGAAGGGAATGGTCCTTGATAGTCGATACCCCAGACATCGAATATCTCGACTTCTAATATGCCGTTTTGAGGCATTTCATGTCTTTTGGATATTTGACCCATTCTTTGACAAGCATCACAAGCCATAACAAAGTCTTTTGAATCTTTAAACATCGAGGGCCAGAAAAACCCGGATTGTAAGACTTTGGCTACGGTCTTGGATGGACCATGATGACCACCATAAGCAGATGAGTGGCATCCTTCTAAAACTCTTATTACTTCCCACTGGGGGATACATCGTCGATATAGACCATCTGAGCACTGCTTGAAAAGATAGGGGTCATCCCAAACAAAGAACTTTGCATCATGCAAAAATCTCTTTCTTTGGTTATAAGAAAGGTCAGAAGGTAGCTGCCGACTGACAAGGAAATTGGCAATATCAGCATACCAAGGAGAAGAGTCCGCAATTGCTATTAATGAATCATCAGTGAACGAATCATTAATTGGCGTTGGTAATCCTATTTCAGTTACTCTTACCCTTGAGAGGTGGTCAGCGACTACATTCTCTGCTCCTTTCTTATCCCGGATCTCTAAATCAAACTCTTGAAGGAGTAAGATCCATCGGATAAGTCTAGGTTTTGCCTCTTTCTTTGAAAGCAGATATTTCAAGGCAGCATGGTCGTGTAGACAATGACTTTTGATCCTATAAGGTATGAGCGAAATTTGTCTAAGGCATAGACAATGGCGAGAAGTTCTTTCTCAGTGGTGGCATAGTTGATTTGGGCAGGATCTAAGGTTTTACTAGCATAGTAAATTGCATGAAGGAACTTTTCCTTTCTTTGCCCTAAAACAACTCCTACGGCATAATCACTCGCATCGCACATTATTTCAAAAGGCAGATTCCAATCAGCACATTTGATTTTGTTGAATGCCTCAAGGCATTCCTTTGTGAAATTGAAAGGTGCATCCTTGAAAAGGAGCTCAGTCAGGGGCTTGGCTATTTTTGAAAAATCTTTTATAAACCGTCGGTAGAAACCGGCGTGGCCAAGGAAACTCCTGATTCCTTTTACATTAGCAGGTGGTGGCAGCTGTTCAATAACTTGGATCTTAGCTCGATCCACTTCTATACCTCTTTCTGAAACAATGTGTCCTAAAACTACACCTTCGTTCACCAAGAAGTGACACTTTTCCCAGTTGAGAACAAGGTCGACTTCTTCACAGCGTTTTAGAACTCTGGATAGATTTGTCAAACAATTATCAAAAGAAATGCCATAGACGCTAAAGTCGTTCATAAATACTTCCATGATAGATTCAACAAAATCTGAGAAGATACTGGTCATGCAACGCTGGAAAGTGGCAGGTGCATTACACAAGCCAAATGGCATTCTGCGATAAGCGAAAGTACCATAGGGGCAGGTGAAGGTGGTTTTCTCTTGGTCCTCAGGGTAGATAGGAATTTGGAAAAATCCTGAGTAACCATCTAGGTAACAGAAATATTTGTGGCAAGCTAACTTCTCTAGCATTTGATCAATGAAAGGCAGAGGATAGTGATCTTTTCTAGTTAATTGATTCAGCTTTTTGTAGTCAATACACATACGCCATCCCATCACAATCCTTGTGGGGATGAGCTCATTCTTTTCATTTTTGACTACTGTTGTTCCTCCTTTCTTGGGAACAACTTGAACAGGGCTAACCCATTTAGAGTCACAGATTGCATAGATTATGCCAGCATCTAGCAATTTCATAACTGCAGTTTTAACTACTTCTTGCATGTTGGGATTAAGACGGCGTTGACCTTGAACACAAGGTTTTTGGCCTTCTTCTAAATTGATTCTATGCATGCAGAAGTCTGGGCTTATGCCTGTTAAATCTTCGAGTTTGTAACCTATTGCCTTTCTATGCTTTTTCAAGACAGTCAATAGTGAGGTTAACTGATTTTCATATAGGAGAGCACTTACTATGACTGGGCAATACTCAGATTCATCTAAAAAAGCATATTTTAGATTCGAGGGAAGAGGTTTTAGTTCAGGTTTTTGTACTTCTGCCTTGGCAGGAGTATCAATCAAGCTTATGAACTCTTTAATTTCTTCTGACGGTATCTCTTCTCCGGTCAGGTCCTTTTTCAGCTCACTGATCTCGAAATTGTCATTCTCAGAGATATCCTCCAACAACAAGATTGCCTCTAAAGGATCCTCGATTATGGATGGATACAGAGATTCATCAATAATTGAGTCGACAATATCAATGAAACAGCAAGGCTCCTCTAGCATGGGGCTTTTCATTGCACTGTTTAAGTTATAGGTGACTTTATCATCACCTACTTCTAATGTCAATTTTCCATTCTTAACATCGATTACTGCTCCGGCAGTGTGTAAGAATGGCCTTCCTAAAATAATAGGGATTTGCGAATCTTCAGCCATATCTAGCACGATGAAATCGACGGGAATGAAAAACCTTCCTACTTTGACAGGCACATCTTCTAAAACTCCTATAGGTTGTTTTAGAGAACGGTCTGCCATTTGCAGAGTGATACCGGTGCATTTGAGAATTCTCATATTCAACTTTTCGCAGATGGAATAGGGCATGACGCTTACACTAGCACCTAGATCGCATAGAGCTTTATCAATTGTGTAGGTGCCTATAGTGCAAGGTATAGAGAAACTACCAGGATCCTTTAACTTAGGAGGGGACTTATTTTGCAATAACGCACTGCATTCAGCTGTGAATGCTATGATTTCAACGTCATCTAAAGTCCTCTTCTTAGTTAAGATATCCTTCATGAATTTTGTGTAAGAAGGGATTTGAGTGATTAGTTCAGTGAAGGGAACCGTTACTTGGTGGTTTTTGACTACTTCCATGAATTTGCTAAAATGGGTTTCCTTATGATTTCTCCTCAAACGTTGGGGAAATGGACTTGGATTTTGATGGGTTCCTTTTCAGGTTCATCCTTCTTTTCAGGTTTGTTTTCCGCTTCCTTAGCGGTGGATGGTTGGGATTCTTTTTGGCTCTCTATTGGTGTTGGCTCAACTATTGTTTCTTTGGGTTGCTGAGGTTCCTTATAAGTGGTACCACTCCTAAGGGTGATAGCATTAGCGGTGTCCCTCGGTTGCTCACCATGAGGTGGGAGTTGGCCTTGTTTTCTTTGGGTGTTAGAGGCAGCCAATTGCGCCATTTGAGTTTCAAGCATCTTGATGGCAGCATTTTGTGCTTGAACACTCTTTTGAAGTTGAGCAAACATTGAATCTTGTTTTTGAACAACTTGGAGAAGCATAGATTCAATCTTGCTCAAGCTTGAGTCATTGGGTTGGCTTTGATTTTGGGGTGGTTGGTGTTGAGGTTGGTAAGGTTGATTAAAGTTAGGTTGAAATGAAGGTCTCTGGTTTGAAAACCAGGTGGATTGTAAGGCTTTTGTTGATGTGGTATGAATGGTTGTTGAATCTGATGGTGGGGATTCTGTGACAACCCTCGCGAATGCGGAAATAAAAACATACAAGCATGTGATTTAATTAGCGGAAATACGGTATTTTAAAAACCTTTATACATGCAAGATAGAAAATACGAGGTATGTCAAATATTACAAACCAAAGTACGAAATATACTACAACAAGAGACGTAGTCTCTCAAAAGGTTAACAATGTCAAAATGATTAGCAACTAGCTAAAATAACGTCTAAAGGTGTTTAATCCAGGGACAACGCCCGCTAGCTCACACCCGAACCCAAAATATCAAGCAAAAAGCCAACCAATCAAGCAACATGTTCATCCATGAAAAACATGAACGCCACAGTCAGTGGGGAGTAACTCCGGGTTCTCCCAGCCATATCACATCAAACGTACATAGAAGGAAATACCAAAGTAAAAGCATGCATATATAGATATACATGTGAGATACGATAAGAATAGATAGCCAATTCAATATATAATGATAAGAGCATATAGAATACAAATCCGAATCCATCATGTGATACAAAGACTCGGGAAAAACACTCTTAGGCAACCGAATACGCTCACTAGGGCTTGCATCTCACCGTTAGCGGTATAAGTTTGATAAGATTGAGACTCGACAAACAAACCATGCCAAGTCATCCAATGATCAATCATATAATCATTCATCCAAACATACCAATACATTGACGACCTCTCTCACGGTAAATGAAACGCACTAGCACCTTGTACATGGCAAGTATGATTAAAAGGCATCCACGGAAAAAAGCATTTCCCTGAACTCATACACGATGCTACATTTCGTATATGTAGACTAATTTCCTCCTGGTAGGACGACGATAATAATACGGTCCTAGTCTAAACCTGGCCAGACTCTCGGGATAAGACATTTCCCGATTCGACATGTGGTAAGACGTTCCACATCCAAGACTCGGTCAATCATTGACGCCGAGTACCCCAAATTCGGTAGAACAATTCACGAAAAAGGCAGAAATGAGCACAAGCCTCATAACACGCGGTACGCTACATGCAAATAACACCACCTCGCAAGTACACAACATTTGACGGCCGGGTCGATCAACGCATAGCGTTCGCCTCCCAACAACGTCGTTGTATGCCCACTAACACATGCAATTAAGCGTAGTGAAAGTCCATATACCTTAATTAGACTCTTCTAATTAGTTGCTAAATTACTTGTTAATTTAGTATTTAATGATCTATGTAACATGCATGCAAATATAAAGACATTTATATAAAAGAAGAAATTTCCTCACATTGATATGGAAATATATATGGGCACAACAAGAACTCCTTCTTGTTGTTCTTGAGCTAATAATATGGATGAACACAAGTAATCTCCAAAGTAGAAGATCTCCTCTAAGTTGCACAAAGATTAACCCAAATAATCTACCCTTATTATTAACTAGATAATAAGATAGATATAATACTACTAATATTATGACTATATTACTACACTAGTAATACTTAGTAAATATTAGTATATGAGAGTTTTAGTGAGAAGAAGGATTTTAGAAAGAAGTATGACAAATGCACAAAAATGAAGCAAGCATAAAATGAACACAAAATGTTCATAATATAGGCCATTTGGCCGGATGTCATAGTCCAAATATGGACTATTATTTTGCTCAATTTTGTCACATGCATGAGAGTGGAGTGTTGTAGTATATATGATGATTATTCTTACTTGTAATGTCACTTTCATAAGTAACTAAATAGTAAAAACAAGAACAAAATCATCACCCTTCTAACTACATACCAACCGGTCCATTATGGCCTAGTTTGGTCCATTTTGATGTTTGATATTTGTCTCACAAATACTTATTGATCATATGGTTAATTATCTTGTATAATTAAGTGTTAATTTGATCATATAACAATTATATGACTCAATTAAATAAATAATATGTACTTAACATTTTAAGTACTATTTTACCATTATATCAATATAATAACTAATTACCTCTATCTCAAAACCTCAACTAATTTAGTAATTGAACGATTAATTACTAAGTTAAATCTTATTTAATCGTATTAAAATAAGATATAAATTTATTAGTCAATTATCGTATAATTGAAAAATAAGTTTAATCGCATTTGAGTTCTTAACTCAATTTCTAACAATTAACTCTCGTACATATCGAATATATGTAATGTACTAATTAACTGTATCGTATACAAATAATTAGTTACTTATTTGGATTTCATCCTTTAGGTGTGACCGAAAGGGATCAGTTGATCACCGCCG
>JAIUZE010070960.1:0-92192 GCA_022085475.1 Heliosperma pusillum
TATCCACTGCAAAATGTTGTAATGGACCTTTTTAATGTATGACAACATATTAGACAAATATAATATGTATAACATTATATTAAATGGAAGCTAATATAACCGAAAAAGAGTCCAGATACACTCTAGGTATTTCGGTCAAAAGAGGTAACTAAATAAGAGAAAAATAATCCCTTATTTTGCTCTATGGGTGCCGTGAGAATTGGATGATATGGGTAGGGTTTTACTCATTCTAATTCTCTTATTCATTCATCATTAATTGACACACACACAAAAAGATACAGACTCTTTTTCTCTCTAAATTTTCTAGCAAATACAAGGGCATTTCTCGATCAATCTTGGGTGAGACGATTAGGAGGATATCTGATTTGATATCTGTTCTTAGGCCTTTTGCTAGGACCAAAGGTTTAATTCGTTTTCTCTAATTTTTATATCGTTTTCATATTTATGACTAGCAATTCATATTATATAATTTTGTTATAATCCTAAATTTTAAGGGGATGTAAACAGTTATTTCCCACAAGTGGTATCAGAGCATTTGGTTACAAAATTATATTATATGTTTTTCATTTTTATGAAATATGAATTTGAGAAAAAAAAAAATTTGATAAAACCGAAATTTTTTTTAGGGTTTCGGCAAAATTTCATTTTGGCCGTTTGATCCAATTTTTTTTTTGGTTTTGTTTTCCCTTTGTTGATTTATTGATATTGTTATTTTAATAGGTTAAAATTCAATATAATAAATTTGTACTTGTTTTAATTTGATAAGGATTAAATTAAAATAAGATGGAATTGTTTTGTTTTTGATGTTGCTATTGTTTTCGGTCTCATTGTTTTAAATTGATAATTTTGTATATTGATTCAATTTTAATGATGTTCAAAGCGATTGTGATTAAATGAATATATGGATAATCGATTTAATCATGATTTAGATGTTCATTTTAAAAGGTTAAATTGAATAATCTAGTTTGAATCAATCAATATTTAATAACGATTAGATATTGAAATTTGTACCGATCTAGCGATATTGGCAACACCGAAATTTTTTTTTTGTGCTACCCGGTTACTGTTCACTGCTATAAAAAAAAAAAAAAACAATTTCTGTTTTTTTTAAAAAAAAGCAGCTGCAGTAAGTTTTTTTTTGGTTTTAATTTTTTTGTTTTCGGTTTTGTTTAAACCGTTAGAAAGAAAGAAAAAAATTTTTTTTTGACTGGTACTGTTCACGATGAACAGTGGTCAGTATGTAAAAAAAAAAAAAAAATTTGTTTTTTTTTGACATTATAAAGATAATGTTTGTTTGTTTGTTATTGTGAAAAGGTTCACAATAATGATACTCGATTATTTTAAAAAGGTTTAAAATAAAAATGGATTATGGGAGATTAAAATTGTTGTGGGCAATTAAGGAATTGTCACATAATTTTGATCGGTTTGAATGGTGGTTTGGATAATTAATCAACATAATTAATGAATTATGTTTTGTAGTATTAATTTATATAGTTGATGTTTTTTTTTGTTGAATGAATGAATGAATGTTTTATTTTACGTATTTTTTGCAATTGGTTGAAAAATGTAATACCTAGTGTGGCTTTAGTTAATCATGTTTTCGTAATGATGAAAACATGGTTTGGTTGTAATTTTGAGATCTCGAATCTCCTTTCATTTTTCTTTTAATTATGTTTTGGAATTAGAATGTAAATAGGTTTATTTTGTAATTTTTAAATGTAATTTTAAGAAGACTAGAGACGGAGATCGGATGCTCACTCCCGCTACATGGACCAAGATGAGACAAAGTCAAGCTTCTCGGGTCCATAAGGATGGATTCCAAACTTGTATTTACTGTTCATTTTTGGTAGATAGGCCACACTAGGACCGTTGTAATAGTTTACGTATTTTTCCGTTCTTTTGTTTTTCATTCACATGTTAAATAACTGCATCATATTCCGCCTAAACCACACCACCTAAAATGCATGAAAAATATTTCATATAGTTTTGATTTTTTTTCATAGACATACAGATGTCACTCGTTCATAGGGCCATCACCTTAGTCTAAATCATTCACGAAATGCTAGAATTTGTTCACTTAAAATGAATTAAATTTAAGATGATGGGATCTTCCTCTAAAATGAAAATTGAGATTAGTCTTTATAGGAAAAACTTCTATGAACCCCTTCTTCGTCGGAAGTCATAATATGACCCCTTCTACGTTGGGTAAGTAGTGACTAGTGAGTGTTGAGTGTTGACCTATTTTACCTCAACATTGTACTCCGAGTAATATCTCGGGATTATAATGGACTACAAGATAGAATTTACAGAAATTTATCGACCGAGAATTCTAAAGGTAGAATTGGCCAAGAGGTTGGCTTATCGATTTACAGAAATTGAGTCTTGGGATCATTTATATAATTCTTGAGGGAGGTCAATTGTATAAATGCTTGAGTCATCGCATTAAACAGTTTTTGCATTAAGACTTATTTTTTAAAACGATGAAACTTATCATAATTTTTCTTCTTTTCACAGTTTCTTGAATCCGTTATATATAGATATAACTGCTTAAAATAACAAATGGCTGGACGTACAGACGACCCAATGCCAAGTGCTACACTCGCTCGCGAGTCCTGGCTAAAGATCTTTATGGACAACATGAATCAGTGCACGCGACTGAAGAATGATGGGTCCAACTTTGCGGACTGGGAGGCGGCATTACGGAATGCTGCAATTGCTGACGGTAAGCTCAAGTACTTGACTGAGCCTCTACCGACTAACCCAGGCCCCAATGCAGGAGCCAATGAATCATTTGCTTATAGTGATTTCGTAATGGAGGCGGGTGCGATAAAGAACGTACTCATTTTTTCAATGGAATCCAATTTGCAGAGGCGATTCATAGCCCAGGGTGCAAACAAGATTTTCACCACTCTCTCTAACGAGTTCTCGAAAGCTCCGAGGATCGTTAGCTATGAGTATACCTGTCGCTTCTTTGAAGCGAAACTCCAGAAGGGCCGAGCGGTTAGCCCACACATTCTTGCTATGATCTAGAATGTCGAGAAGCTGGAGGCTCTTGGTTGTAAAATCGATGAGACGATCATTATTGATCGACTGCTCCATTCACTTCATGATGGTTTTGCCCTTTTCAGGGCAAATTACTATATGAATGATATGAAGAAAAGTCTTCATCAGCTCCACTCACTTCTCGTACAGACCGAGAGTGATCTGAAATTGAGTGGGAGCGTGAAACAGGACGTTCTCATGATTAACAACAAGGGTAGGGGTAAGGGCAAGGCTCAAGCTGACCTCGCTGTAGGGAAGCAAAAGTTCAAAAAGCCAGGAAAGGTCAAGAGTGGGCCTGGTGAGACTAGCGGTAGCTCACAAGGCAAGACAAAGAGCAAAGATAACGTGGAGTGCCACCATTGCCACAAGTCTGGGCATTGGAGGCGGAACTGCCCCGTGTATGTTGAAGACGTAAAATCAGGCCGCGTCATTCCTGTTGGTACGTCATCTTTTATTCATATGATTGAGATTAACCATGCAAGTTTCGGAACTTGGGTACTAGATACTGGTTGTGGTTCTCATCTGTGTAATCATTTGCAGGGCCAAAGAAGCATCACAACTCTCGCAAAGGGTGATGTGGACCTGCGGGTGGGGAATGGAGCTAGAGTTGCTGCCGTTTCAGTGGGAACATATGTAATCCAACTCCCTAGTGGTTTTGAGTTATTTCTGAATAACTGTTACTATGTGCCCAGTTTATCTAAGAACATTATTTCAGTTTCCGTACTTGATAAGGACGGATTTTCGTTTGTAATAAAGAATAATAGCTGTATTTTCTCTTTGAACGATATGATTTATGGTAAAGCTGTTTCCATGAATGGAATATATGTTTTAGATCAAACCACAGATATAATGCATGTGAGTAATAAGAAAGCAAAGGTTGGTGACAAAGATCAAACCTATCTATGGCATTGCCGTATGGGACACATAAATGAAAAACGCGTGAAAAAGCTCAATGATAATGGGACTATCTCCCATTTGACTATGAATCTTTTGGCACGTGTGAATCATCTCTCATAGGCAAAATGACTCGAATTTCCTTCAAAGGTGTTGGAATGCGCGCTGCTGACCTATTAGGACTCATACATACTGATGTGTGTGGACCTATGTCAATCAACGCTAGAGATGGCTATAGGTATTTTATCACTTTCACGGTCGATTTGAGTAGATATGGTTATGTCTACTTAATGAAGCATAAAAGTGAGTCCTTTGACAAGTTCAAAGAATTCCAGAATAAGGTTGAAAACCAGCTGGATAGAAAGATTAAAGCACTACGTTCAGATCGTGGTGGCGAATATCTTTCGAAGGAGTTTGATCGACATCTTAAAGACTGTGGTGTAGTACTACAGTTAACTCCACCTGGAACACCACAATTGAATGGTGTGTCCGAACGGAGAAATCGAACATTGCTTGATATGGTTCGATCCATGATGAGTCACACGGTTGTGCCTGACTCATTATGGGATTGCTCTTTGTAGCTGGCTCTGATACTTAACGAAGTCGTCTAAAGCTGTGTAGACAAGGACTCCATATGAACTATGGAAGGGAACGGTCCCTAACTTGTCCTTTATTCGGGTTTGGGGCTGCGAGGCTTATGTCAAATGGAGACCTGACGATAAGCTCGGCCCACGATCGGTCAAGACACACTTTATTGGTTATCCAAAAGGAATGTTTGGTCATTACTTTTATTCGCCTACCGAACAACGTGTTTTTGTTGCGGCTAGTGCGAAGTTTATAGAGAAAGAATTTCTCGAGAACAAGACGAGTGATAGAACCTTCGATCTGTCGGAGGTTCAAGAGCCAACAACCGAGCAACCAATGGAGGAAACTGTTCCTTCATCATCGGTTGCGGTAAATATTCCTGAGGAACCCAGGAGGTCGGGTAGAGTCTCCATTCCTCCAGACAGATGCATTGGTATGGTCGAGTAGAATGGGCGAGATGACGTTTTACTCCTAGAGAGTAACGAACCCGCTACCTATAAAGGTGCCATGACCTGTTCCGACTCTAAACTATGGCTTGAAGCCATGCAATCCGAGATGGACTCTATGTATGAGAATAACGTATGGGATCTGGTTGACTTACCTGATAAGGGTCGGCCTCTTCAGTGCAAATGGCTTTATAAAATAAAGCATTATGTAGAAGGACAACCAGATACATACAAGGCACGACTAGTGGCAAAGGGTTTCACTCAAGTGCAAGGATTGCACTATGATGAAATTTTTGCACCCGTAGTTATGCTGCGTTCCATTCGGATAATCTTAGCGATTGCCGCTTTTCATGACTATGAAATTTGGCAAATTGATGTGAAAACCGCCTTCTTAAACGGTTATTTGGAGGAGGAGTTGTACATGGTACAACCCGAAGGTTTCATAGATCCTAAAAATCCTAAGAAGGTATGCAAACTTAAGCGTTCCATTTATGGACTTAAGCAAGCCTCTCGGAGTTGGAATCATCGTTTCGACCAGGTGATAAAAGAGAATGGATTTACTCGATCGGTCGAGGAACCATGCTTATATATCAAGTCGAGTGGGAGCAAGATTGTCTTCCTAATATTGTATGTCGATGACATACTCTTGATTTGGAATGACATACCTCTCTTAACTTCGGTAAAAGTTTGGTTAAAGAACCATTTCCAGATGAAAGATCTGGGCCAGGCACAAAGAATTTTGGGGATCCGTATCTACAGAGATAGATCAAGACGGATGTTATCCCTCAGTCAGGAGTCTTATATAGATAAGATTCTTGAGAGGTTCAGCATGACCAAAATCCAAGAAGGGGGAACCTATCCAATGCGTCTCTGGGATGCATTGAGTAAAGCTCAGGCAACAAAGACATAGGAAGGGTCGAGCGCAATGAGTCTTGGAATTCCTTATGCATCAGCTATAGGATCGATCATGTGTGCCATGTCGCACACGTCAAGACGGGGCATATGCATTGAGATGACGAGTTCGGTACCAAGGCAATCCAGGTGAAACCACTTGGATAGATGTCAAGAATATCCTTAAGGAACCTACGGAGGACTAAGGATGGGTATTGACTTATGGAGGGACCATGAGCTATGCGCAAAACCGGTTACGCAGAGCTAGCTTACAAACGGATCGGAATTGACTCGAAATCTCTAGTCTGGATTCGGTTACTCTTGATGGCGCTCGAGGGGCGCGGTCAGCGGGAAAAGATCCAAACAAATGTTTTTTATAGCAGATTCTACGCGGAGTCCGAGTACTAGGCTGCTTCAGAGGCTGCGAAGGAAGCTATATGAATGCGTCAGTTCTTACAGGGACTAACTGTAGTGCCTAGTTCGGATGACCCGATCACCATCTATTGTGATAATAGTGGTGCCATTTTCCAGGCTAAGGAGCCTAAGTCCAGCAACAAGTCTAGGCATGTACAACGGAAGGCTCACATTATCCGAGATTACGTGGAGCAAAGGGAGATAGTGATAGACAAGATTGCTACGGATGATAACGTAGCAGATCCTCTCACTAAACCGTTAAGATATGATAAGCATGAAGGACACATTATTTCCATGGGAATTAAGCGTGTTCCTGAGTTGTATTAGTTGTTTTATATGGATTAGACACCTGTATCTTTTTCATAAAAACTATCTATGAAATCATCGTTTTGTCTTATATTTTGTTTTTCATGTGGGTTGTACTGACAACATTGAACACCACAAAGTGAACTGAATTACATTATATTTGTTTTGGGTCCGTAATTGCCTACATGAGCTGATTACTCTGGCAATTATTTTGTGACGTCGATTGATGGTGGGTTCAACGAGCCATAAGTCAAACTGTTGACTGATCGATCACAGATGCGAGTTATAATGATACTGCGCAGGACATTTTGTGACGACGTTATGGAGTCCTAAATGTTTCGGAACATTAGGTGCCGGGTCGTGGATAGGACATCCATAGTGTTCCTAGAGTCGATTCTTTTGACTATCGACTGTCTCTTGAGATAAAGGCAGTTTTTGGGTGACTTTGGTTTCTTTCTCATGTCGACCGTAACAGGAGGCTAAGTAGATTTTCACTGGGTCATTTCATACTGCGCTTGTATCTGCAACATTCGAGTTGAAGAAAATATCCAACCTTTATCAGGATATGATATTTCTCAGGGCCACTCGAGGAGCTGTAACTGAAATGCATGGCCATGCTCGAATAAAGATTCGTTTATCAGTTAAGTTACTCTCTAGTCGGGGAAACCACTCTTGATACTGATCAATTGTAAACTACGACCTTTGTGAATACGGACTTTGCAAATTGGTTTACGCTGAGTGGGAGGAATTTATTATGGATATGAGAATCGGTTATCGGACATACACTTGTACGGACAAGTGGGAGATTGTTGGAGCCAGTGTCCTCCACAGTTAGTGCAATAACATAAATAAATCTCTGTAGGTTCACAGGGTATACTTTGTATAATAATAAGTTGATTAACGTTTATCAATAACGGTTGGCTTGCTAGATAAGTTTGACGTTATTGTCATACAGATGGCGGTGATCAACTGGTCCCTAAAAGTCACACCTATAGGATGTGTTTGAGAGATGTGATTATTTGAGAAAATAATCATGTTGATGCCCTATTACATGACTAAAAGGTTAGTCAGTGTATTTGACTAAAAGGTTAGTCAATGTGATGATGACAGATTATTTAATAACGATTAAATAAAGTTAGCTGAGACGAATTAACTGTAATTCGTAAATTGAATCTATAATGTTATATTTAATTGTTGTATATAATGTAAGCTAATTAAACATAAACCGTTATAATTAATTGGCAAATTATAAATATACGGATATTTATAACTAATGATGTATTATAGTGATATCGGTCCATGACAAATGACGATTATAATATATCACATTATATTGGAAGCTAAGATAACCGAAACAAAAGTGTCCAGATACACTCTGTTTTTCGGTCAATAGGTAGTTATTTTGAGGAGAAAAAACTCCCAATAATACCTAATTGGTGCCGTGAGAAAGATAGAAGAAGAGGAAAAATTCAGATTTTTCTTCTAACCCTAATTCATTCTCTCTTAGGCCTCCATCATTCACATCTCACAAAAAAAAAAGAAACAATATTCTTTTCTCTCTTTTTCTAGCAAAACCTAAGGCATATCTTGATCAATCTTGGGTGGAACGATTAGGAGATATCAAAATTTTGATATTTGTTCTTAGGCCTTTAATGCAAGGACTAAAGGTTATTTCTAATCTCTCGTTTATTATGCATTTTCGTTTATGACTATTAACCATATAATCATAATTTCATTATAATCCTGAATGATTTAAAGGGAAGTATACGGATATTTTCCCACAATGTCAAGTGGAGACACGAGGATAAGCTCGCCCGCGATCGGTCAAGACATACTTTATTGGTTATCCAAAAGGAATGTTTGGTCATTACTTCTATTCGCCTACCGAACATCGAGTTTTTGTTGCGGCTAGTGCGAAGTTCTTAGAGAAAGAGTTTCTCGAGAATAAGTCAAGTAATAGAACCTTCGATCTGTCGGAGATTCAAGAACCATCAACCGAGCAACCAATGGAGGAAGAGGTTCCTTCAACTTCTGCTACGGTTAACATCCCTATGGAACCTAGGAGGTCGGGTAGAGTCTCCATTCTTCCAGATAGATACATTGGTATGGTCGAGGAGAATGAGAGAGATAATGTTTTACTCCTAGAGAGTAACGAACCCGCTACCTATAAAGGTGCCATGACCTGTTCCGACTCTAAGCTATGGCTTGAAGCCATGCAATCCGAGATGGACTCCATGTATGAGAATGACGTATGGGATCTTATTGATTTGCCTGATAAGGTACGACCTCTTCAGTGCAAATGGCTTTATAAGATAAAACATTCTGTAGAAGGACAACCAGACACCTATAAGGCACGACTAGTGGCAAAAGGTTTCACTCAAGTGCAAGGATTGCATTATGATGAAATTTTTGCGCCCGTAGTTATGCTGCGTTCTATTAGGATAATCTTAACGATTGCCGCTTTTCATGACTATGAAATTTGGCAGATGGATGTGAAAACCGCCTTCTTAAACGATTATTTGGAGGAGGAATTGTACATGGTACAGCCCGAAGGTTTCATTGATCCTAAAAATCCTAAGAAAGTGTGCAGGCTTAAGCGTTCCATTTATGGACTTAAGCAAGCTTCTCAGAGTTGGAATCATCGTTTCGACCAGGTGATAAAAGAGAATGGTTTCACTCGATCGGTCGAGGAACCATGCTTGTATGTCAAGTCGAGTGGGAGTAAGATTGTCTTCTTGATATTGTATGTCGATGACATACTCTTGATTGGGAATGACATTCCTCTCTTATCTTCGGTAAAACTATGGTTAAAGAACCATTTCCAGATGAAAGATCTGGGTGAGGCACAATGCATATTGGGGATCCGTATCTATAGAGATAGATCACGACGGATGTTATTACTCAGTCAGGAGTCTTATATAGATAAGATTCTTGAAAGGTTTAGCATGACCAACTCTAAGAAGGGGTACCTTCCAATGACTTCTGGGATGCATTTGAGTAAAACTCAGGCACCCAAGACATCGGAAGAGGTCGAGCGCATGAGTAGTGTTCCTTATGCATCAGCCATATGATTGATCTTGTATGCCATGACATGCACACGTCTAGACGTGGCATATGCATTGAGTATGACGAGTCGGTACCAAGGCAATCCAGGTGAAACACACTGGATGGCTGTTAAAAACATCCTTAAGTACTTACGAAGGACTAAGGATTGGGTATTGACTTATGGAGGAGATACTAAGCTATGCGCAATCGGTTACGCGAATGCTAGCTTCCAAACGGATCGAGATGACTCGAAATCTCAGTCTGGATTTGTCTTTACTCTTAATGGCGCTGCGGTCAGTTGGAAAAGTTCCAAACAAAGTGTTATAGCATATTCTACAACTAGTCCGAGTACTATGCCGCTTCGGAAGCTGCAAAGGAAGCTATATGGATGCGTCAGTTCTTACAAAGACTAACCGTAGTTCCTAGTTCGAATGACCCAATCACCATCTATTGTGATAATAGAGGTGCCATCTTCCAAGCTAAGGAGCCTAAGTCTAGCAACAAGTCTAGACATGTACTCCGGAAGGCTCACATGATCCGAGATTACGTGGAGCAAAAGGAGATAGTGATAGACAAGATTGCTTCGGATGACAACATCGCGGACCCTCTCACTAAACCGTTAAAATATGATAAGCATGAAGGGCACGTTATTTTCATGGGAATTAAACGTGTTCCTGAGTTGTAGTAGCTGTTTATATGGATTAGATAAATGTATCTTTTTCATATATTATTCATAACATCATCTTATTGTTTCATATTTTGTTTTTCATGTGGATTGTACGACAACATTGAACGCCACAAAGTGAACTGAATTACATTATATTTGTTTTGGTCCGTAATCGCCCACATGAGCTGATAACTCTGGGAATTATATTGTGAAGTTGATTGATGGTGGGTTCAACGAGCCATAAGTCAAACAGTTGACTGATCGATCACAGATACGAGTTATAAAGATACCTCGTAGGACATCATGACAACGTTATGGAGTCCTAAATGTGATTAACATTCGGTGCCAGGTCGTGGATTGGACGTCCATAGTGTTCCTAGAGTCGATTCTTTTGATTATCGACTGTCTCTTGAGATTAAGGCAGTTTTTAGGTGACTTTGGTTTCTTTCTCATGGTCGACCGTAACAGGAGGCTAAGCAGATTTTTACTGGGTCATTTCATACTGTGCTTGTATCTGCAGGATTCGAGTTGAAGAAAATATCCAACCTTTATCAGGTTTTTGTTATTTCTCAGGGCCACTCGAGGAGTTGTAACTGAAATGCATGGCCATGCTCGAATAATGATTCGTTTATCAGTTAGGTTACTCTCTAGTCGGGAAAACTACTCTTGATATAGATCACTTGTAAAATACGACCTTTGTGAATACGGACTTTGCAAATTGTTTTACATTGAGTGGGAGAAATTTTGGATATGAGAATCGGTTATCGCACAGACACTTGTAAGGACAAGTGGGAGATTGTTGGAGCTAGTGTCCTCCACAGTTAGTGTGATAACGTGTATAAATCTATTACAGGTTCACAGGGTATACTTAGTATTCTTATCAGTTGATTAACGTTTATCGATAACGGTTGGCTTGCTAGAAGTTTGACGTTATTGTCATTTTAATGGCGGTGATCAACTGGTCCCTAAATAGTCACACCTAAAGGATGTGTTTGAGAGATATGATTATATGAAGAATATGATCATATTGATGCCTTATATGACTAAAAGGTTAGTCGATGTATATGACTAAAAAGTTAGTCAATGTAATGATGATACGATTATTTAATACGATTAAATAATAATAGCTGAGACGAATTAAATGTTAATTCGTAATTGAATATAAACTGTTATATCTAATTGATGTATATAATATAATTATTTAATACGATTAAATTATGTAAGCTTAAACGAATTAAATGTTAATTCGTAATTAAATATAAACTGTTATATTTAATTACCAAATTATATATTATTCGATATTGTCATAATAAATGATGTCAGATCGGTATTAATAAATCGACTACAAGATGTTGTATGAACTTATTAATATGTGACAACATAAATGACAATAATAATACATATATATTTTATACATTAAAATAAAAGCTAACAACCTAAAAATAAGTAGAAGAAAAGAGGGAAGACTCCCACCTTACCTCTACTACCTATTTGGACGGTCAAAGAAGAAAAAAAGAGTTGGATATAAACTCATTCTCTACACATTCTCATCATTACTTCTTCCTGACAAAATTAGCAGTAATTTTTGGTATTCATTCTAGCACAAGCAAAGGCATTTCTCAGAGCATCTTGGGTGCAACAATTAGGAGAATATCGATCTCGATATTTGTTCTTAGGCCGACCAAAGGTTGATTCTAATCTTTATGCTTTTCGTTTATGACTCGTATTTCATATATTATAATTTCGTTATAATCCTTAAATTTCATGTATGAAATATACCGATATTTCCCACAAATCTCCTTAAGTTTCCCCTAGGAGAGTTTGATGTAATCCTAGGTATGGATTGGCTAGCTTTGTATCATGCTAGATTCGAGTGTAGAGATCAAAATATCTACCTTAAGAGTCCTTTAGGAGGTAGAATAACCTATAATGGATCTCATTCCCGAATGGGTGTGCAATTGGTTTTCGCAATGACGTTGGTGAGTATGGTAAGAAAGGGTCACCAAGTATTCTTGTGTGTTGTGACTTCTACATCTACCTCCTTGCCCAAGATTGAAGATGTACCTATAGTACTTGACTTTGTTGATGTGTTCCCCAAAGACTTGCTCGGGATTCCTCCCGAGCGTGATGTTGAGTTCTCCATTGATCTTATGCCCGGAACCAGACCCGTAGCTAAAGCTCCATATCGTATGGCTCCAACCGAATTGAAGGAGCTAAGGAAGCAACTTGATGAGATGATAGAAAAGGGTCTCATTCGCCTGAGTGCCTCGTCTTGGAGTGCTCCCGTTCTCTTTGTGCAGAAGAAAGATGGTTCTATGAGACTTTTCATCGACTACCGTGAGTTGAACCGAGTTACAATAAAAAAATAAGTATCCTTTACCAAGAATTGAAGATTTGTTTGATCAACTTAAGGGTGCTTCTACTTTTTCGAAGATTGATGTGAGATCCGGATACCATCAAATTCCCGTTCGTGAATCCGATATCCCGAAGACTGCTTTTAGTACAAGATATGGTCACTTTGAGTTCAAGGTGATGCCATTTGGTTTGACTAATGCTCCCGCTATTTTCATGGATCAAATGAACCGCACTTTTAGTGAATATCTTGACAAGTGTGTGGTGGTTTTCATCGACGCCATTCTTGTTTTCTCCAAGACCGATGAAGAGAATGCTAATCATCTTAGGACTATTTTGGGTGTCCTTCGTCGTCAAAGGTGGTTTGCCAAGTTTTCCAAGTGTGAATTTTGGTTACCTAAGGTGTCCTTTCTTGGACATGTGATTTCCAAAAAACGGTGTTATGGTAGACCCTTCTAAAATTGAAGATGTGGTTGATTGGAAGAGTCCAACCGACGTTAGTGAAGTCCGAAGTTTTCTTGATTTAGCCGGTTACTACTGCCGATTTGTCAACGATTTCTCTAAGTTTGCAAGAGCGGTGACTCAATTGTTGAAGAAAGAGACCAAATTCGTTTCGAATGAAGCTTGCAAAGCCGCTTTTCAAGAGTTAAAGAAAAGGTTGACTACCGCTTCGGTGTTAACTTTACATAAAGATGGTGTAGACTTTGATGTCTATTGTGATGCATCCAAGTTGGGTTTGGGTTGTGTTCTTATGCAGAATCGGAAGGTGGTTGCTTATGCCTCGACACAGTTTAGAGTTCATGAAGTGAACTACTCGACTCATGACCTTGAGTTAGCCGCCGTTGTCCATGCATTGTAGGTGTGGAGACACTATCTTATTGGTGTTCATTGTCGCATCTACACCGATCACAAGAGTTTGAAGTACATATTTAATCAAAAGAAGTTGAATATGAGACAAAGGAGATGGTTGGAATTGGTGAATGACTATAATTTTGAGTTGCTATATCATGAAGGGAAGGCCAATGGTGTTGCCGATGCTCTTAGTAGGAAATCTTCCCATGCATTGAATGTTATTCGGGTGCTACTCAACGACCTTTGTGCCGCATTTCGGAAGTTGAAGCTGGAGTTCGTGGAGCAAGGATTTGATTATGTTGGTGCCATGGTTGCCGAACCCGTTCTTCTCCGCGAAATTCGCGAAAGCCAAGTTGATGATGCTACCTACAAGTCCATTCAAGCCAAACTTCTAGAAGGGAAAGCCAAAGATTTCAAGATTGATGACAAAGGTGTCCTTCGACTCCATGACCGATTGCTCATGCCTAATGCTCTTGACTTGAGGAAGCGAATTCTTGATGAAGCTCACCTTTCTCCCTACTCTATCCACCCCGGAGGTGACAAGATGTACAAAGACTTGAAGATACAATTTTGGTGGCCGAATTTGAAAGGTGATGTTGTGTCCTATGTTGGAAGATGCCTTACTTGCCAATAAGTGAAGATCGAGCACAAGAGGCTTGGTGGATTGCTACAACCATTGGATATTCCACTATGGAAGTGGGAATCTATTTTTATGGATTTTGTCATGGATTTGCCAAGGACCATTGGAAGTAAAAATGTCGTATGAGTTATTGTTGACCGTTTGACAAAGAGTGCCAGATTCATCCCGATCAAGGAGACTTGGAGCTTAGATCAACTAGCCAAAGATTATGTTGATGAGATCGTCAGATATCACGGTGTTCCGAAGGAGATCATATCCGACCGAGACCCGAGGTTTTGTTCGAGATTTGGAAGGCTCTGCAAGAAGCCTTGGGTAGTAAGTTGTTGATGAGTACCGCTTTCTATGCCGCTACCGATGGTCATACTGAGAGGACTATCCGGACTTTGGAAGATTTGCTTAGAGCTTGTGCTCTCATCTTCCAATCTAGTTGGGAAAAGAGTTTACCTTTGGTGGAGTTTTCTTACAACAATAGTTACCATGCCTCGATCAAGATGGCTCCTTATGAAGCTCTTTATGGAAGGAAATGCCGAAGTCCTATTTGTTGGGATCAACTGAGTGATGTTCATGATTTGGGTCGCGGTGTCCTTGTTGAGACCATTGACCATGTGAATATCATCCGTGATAGGATGAAAGCTGCTCAAGACCGACATAAATCCTATGCCGATGTCCGAAGAAGACCGTTGGAGTTTGAAGTTGGAGATAAAGTATTCTTGAAGGTATCTCCGATGAAGGGGTTAGAAGGTTTGGTGTAAAGGGTAAATTGAGCCCGAAATACATTGGACCCTTTGACATTGTGAAAAGAATTGGTGCCGTAGCATACAAGTTAGACTTGCCCCTGAATTTGGGAAAAGTTAATGATGTTTTTCATGTTTCTCAATTGAGAAAGTACATTAGTGACACGAGCCATGTTCATCAAGCTTAAATGCCCGAGCTCGAGCCAAACTTGTCCTTTGAAGAGAAGCCAATCCGCATTTTGGATCGCAAGGACAAGAAGTTAATAAGCAAGGTGGTGCTTTTAGTGAAGGTTTTGTGGAGATGTGGTAATGTTGAGGAGGATACATGAGAGTCGAAAGCTACCAAGCGTGCTAAGTATCCAAGCCTATTCGATTAAGGTATCCTTCTTTCGCTCAAGTTTCGAGGGCGAAACTTTTTAAAAGGTGGGGTGATTGTAACACCCGTAATCTTAGCCGTCATAATTTAATAATATTATATTACTATTAGTTAGTTTAATTTTAGCTTTAAATTAGAATTTAGATTGTTGGGTAAAATTCACGTCTAATTTATCGAATCCGAGCCCATATTTGGGTTCTACTTGGAATTTCATGCGGGTGAGACTTCCTATCATGTATTGGGCTCTTCTATGTTTCCACTGACTCAACTTGGCCCAAATATCAACCATTTTCCACTCAAAAATCTCAGCACACTATTCTTCTTCATCCTCACCAAACCAAAACCCTAACCTCTCTCTCACCATTGTTGAGGCTTAAACCCTTAAAGTTTCAAACTACCACAACTCATTCAATTCTCACTCAAATATCTTAATTTTTAGTTTTTTGTTTCTCTTTTCTGCTTCTCTTTTTAGTAAGATAATAAAAGTCTTATCTTCCTCACTTTCATTTCTCCATCTTTTTCCAAGATGAAATTGTTCATCTTTTATGTCGAATTTTGTAGGAGAAGACCTTCAAGACCCTAACAAGGACTACTACTTGGTAGAGGAAGAGCTAGAAGAAGAGTGAAGACGCAAAAAGGTAACGGTGAAGGATTACTCGATATCATTATGTGTTTTATGCGCTGATTGTAGCATTTATTAGTGAAGAGATGAGTTCTTGGTGTTAGTCTCATATGAATTTGTGTTAATTGTTCATTCGTCATATGTGTAAATTCATCTCAAATGCTTATTTTTCACTAATCTTATGCTAAGTTACATTTATGTTGTTGATTATATTTACTTATCATTGTTGAACTTGAGTTGGGTAATAAATGTTCTTTTCATTACAAAACCAATAAACCCGAAATAGGGAGGCAGGTGCCGAACAGGATGAAGAGTCATACCAGGACGAAGAATCATACCGGGATGAAGAGTCATACGAAGTATTTCTAGATAAAGATTAAACAAAATCAACAGAAGCCGGGGCTGAGCCAGCTCATGGGAACAAAGATTCTTGCTCCCGATACCTTTCGCTTTTAGCCTTTGGTTGCATTAATTGATCTTATGCAATGATTGGTTATGATTAGAATGTATTTAATGTGGTTTGTTGATGATAAATGATGATTGGAATAAATGGGTATCAAAGGATTTGGAGTAATTGTTGTTGTTGTGTGTTGTTTTCGTGCGGATTGCCCTATCCGGCCCGCCGGCCGCCGGTCACCCCAACCGGCTGGGAGCACCTGTAGTGAAATTGGACAAGTTTTGGTGAATTTCGAGTAGTGTAAGTCCCAGCCGGCCTACCGGCCGCCGGTCTACCCAACCGGCTGGGCACCCCTTTATATTTTGGTTGTCGTTTGTTGATTTTTGATGGACTGCGTGCCCCAGCCGGGCACCCGGCTGTTGCCTCACTGGCTGGGAGCCCTTCTCTTCCCTTTTTCTTCAGTTTTTCTAAATTGCCTGCAACCCCAAGCCAGGTAGCCGGCCGTCGGTCACAGCCACCGGCTGAGAGTCCCTGTGTCATTTTGTTGTTTTTCGAAGTTGCCGTGGTGCCCAGCCGGGTACCTGGCAGCCGGTCCCCCTTACCAGCTAGGAACCCCTGTGTCCCTTTTCTCCTTTTCTCTTCCACTTGTCTTCACATGTAATGGTTTGTATGGCATTAAATATTCATGTTTACAATATATAATATCTCACATGTTTTTATCACATGTTTTTTGACGGTTTTTAGTATGTCCCCTCTTTGAGTCGGTTTTACCTTATGTAATGATTTGAGCACTACTTGTTATTGAATGCTTTGAACTCTCTTTTCCCGGCTACACCTTCATACTCATTAGACTGGAATGTCGAAGCGATGGGGTGTATCCTTGATGTTTGTATCCATTTGTTAGTGGGGATATGACGACGTTGTTGGAAGGTGAACGCAATGCGTTGATCGACCCGGCCGTCAAATGTTGTATCCTTGCGAGGTGGTGTTATTGCATATAGCGTACCTGCTTGTCTATGATTCTTGTACTCTTTCCGCCTCTTTCGTGTAGTTTAGCCGAATTTGGGGGTACTCGACGTCCTTTATGTTGATCGAGTCTTGGATGCGAAATGTCGAATCACATGTCGAATCAGAACATGTTCATTCCGAGAGTCTGGCCAGGATTTACTCATATCTCACATTATGTAATTATATGTATGACGATATGTGCTTAAGTGGTTGCCTATATGTTTTTTCTTGTGATATGGCTAGGAGAACCCGGAGTTACTCCCCACTGACTGTGGCGTTCATATTTTATGAATGAACTTGTTGCATGGTTAATCTTTACTTGCTTTTGGGTTCGTGTGTGAGCTAGCGGGCGTTGGCCTATGATGATTCACCCTTGACGTTCTTAGCTAGTTTACCCGACTTTATTTATGCTTTGACTACGGTTTGAGAGACTATGTCTCCTTGTAGTATTTTATACTTTGGTTTGTATTTGTTTGACATTCCTCGTATTTCCTCTTAGCATGTAAAAGATTTCAAAAATTTTGTATTTTTCCGCTATATAATTGCATGCTTGTTATGTTTTATTTCCGCTATCGCGAGGGTTGTCACATATATTATTTGGCTTTACAGAATGAAAAGCGTAAAATTCTTTAATGTAAAAGAGTCCAGTAAGAGTTGTACTTTCAAAATTGACACTTTATCTTAATTGTGTAAAGATTAACTACATAGAACAAAAATTTAAACATAAAACATTAATGTACTCAGCTCCCTATTTTACTCCGATAGCATAATCAATGCAAACCCAATTTTTAGCAAAAATTGAAATCTTATACCCATCGGCTTAATCTCTCCATTTACTTTATCAATTAAAACCCTTTTTTTTATTTGTGATTAAATAATATATTATAAAAAAGAAGATTTGTGTTTGCATGTCTCAAAGTTTGAATTTTTATTTAGTAATAATTTTTTTATTAAGTTTTGCAATTTTTTTTAATACAAATTGTATAGGTATAAGTTTTATATCAAATATTAGTAATCTACACCCTTTCTACATAATTTATATTTGATAATCAAGTTTGACTTTCTAATTTTGCTCAATCATGAAAAAGAAAATTTTAATTTGTTATGAATAATTTTTGACGTGTTATTTTGAACTTGTTTGATTTTATAGATTGTAGATTTAAAATATTCAATTTAATAGAGGATTAAAAAAACACAGTACTATTACTCCTAGTTAAAATATTGTATTTAAAAAGTATATTTATTTATAATTTTTTCCTTTTTATTACTCCTAATAAAAAGTACCATTGAATTAATGAGCGAAATTTTGATTTTTTTTTAATATTATTGCTTATGAATAAAAAATATTTGAAAGTCAAATATTTTTTGCTGCCTTACCGGATTTTTTAAGTTGCTATGAATTTTTTTTTGAGCTACAATAATACTCAGTTGTATTTAGTTTTCGTTTTATTTTTAAATTTTTGGAAAAAGAAAATTATTATTGAATTATAAATATTTGGTTTGTAGAGTTGAGAAAAGGAAATTAAAGAAATAAGAGTGATGGTGGCCCACCATAAAGAAATGCAAAACATTTATGGTTGACGTGGGTGAAGGAGGATTGAGTAAATGTTTGCGTTTTAATATATAGGGGATAGATCACCAAGTCATGATTATGCTCATGGTCGTGGAAAAATTTCATGTTCCTCTTTTCCCAAATCAGACATATGGTGGTGAATGGTGATGATGCTTCCAATTCTTCACTTATTCCTCCAATTTTGAGTACTACCATAATGGATAAGCTTTCAACTCTCATACAAAATACTTCTAGGCCTCTTGTATAACAAACGAAGGATAATAGTGCCTCGCAAAGAATAAATTATCATGAGTTACTTCATCGGCACAACACAAAATGCCTATGTTTGACACGTGAAACCTCTCCTTTGCAGGTTATCAATCATGGCCAAATTCTTCCGAACTCCTGCAATTATGCTATGTTTAGGGAAGCCTGTTGAATTTCAAATGACTTTATAGTAGGCTATATATTGATGGTTTGGTCTGAAATATTCATATGCCTTTGATACCACTAAGCAGCCATTAGAAGTCCAGGTACTCATAAGGTCAACGATAGCTTTATGTTACCAGTAGCACCAAAAAGTTCATCCTTGATAGTTAAAACATTCCTCATGAATTTTGACAAGCCAAATATCAGCATTGTTGAGCATATAAGTATGAATCCAGCTCCCCCAAACAATGTTATGATCTTGTTGAAGACTCCAAATAATTTTAGCAAAGGGCTTTATTACAAGAGAGGATATCTAATTTAATATTAAAGCCTCCTCTTTCCCGGGATCAGTAGAACTAACTCAACTCTTAACTATTTACCTCTCGTGATCCTCACCTATTTGCCATAAGAAATCTTTGCAAAGCTACTTAATCTTCTTAATAATACACTTAGGCATTAGGTAATAACATCATGAATATATTATAGTATTATTATTATTATTAGCATTTTTTTTTTTGCAAGAAAGATATTTCTCATATATTCCAAAATAAGAGTACATGTGGTTTTCTTACCAGACCATAGCCTCTAAAGAAAGACAACAAATCCTATATAAGGCCTAACAAACTAAGAACTCAAAGCTTCAAGTAACTCATCATACTCATGCTTGGATTTATGCATCAAGAATGCACTTACAACTAGTTGAATCTCTTTCCACAAGACATTCACAAGTTTCTCATGCCAGTAAAAAATCCTTTTATTTTGTGCAACCTATATGAAGTAATATGCTGCTGAAATTCCACACATAAGCCAATTCTTCTGCCAAGATTTAGCAAATTTGCTTGTTTGAATCAGGGAAAGAATGCTCCTAAGGTGGGTAGCATTAATAGTCCAACCAGTCCAAACTACCATCTTGGACAGAAGTTGTCTAGAATTGGAACAATTAAAGAACAAGTGCCTTGAACTCTCAGTAGCAAACTTACATAAGTAACACCAGTTAGGAAGGTAAATATCCCTGGAAATAAGAAGGTCAGCATGCCAAGCTTTTTTTGAACAACAAGCATCAGGGTAATTTTGTGTCTAGCAAGGATGAACCTCTTATTCAGAGTTTTATAGCCAGACATGAAGTGCATTTGAGGTCTTATATAGCCATAGGCCTTACTAAGAGAGAATTTACCCCTGACGGTACAGTTATTGAGCAACTGTTTCATTTCATGTATACCCCCTAACTGATCAGGACATCTATCCCTTGCATAGAGTACCCCTTTGAGGCTTTCAGAATAAAACTCTTTTACCTGCAGTTCCCAGATGCTGTCTTTAGTAATGAAATTGTAGACTTGCCTATGGAGAAGAACGCAACTATCACAGAAGTTACTAATCCCAGAAATGACAGAATTAATAATCTGTATCTTGCCAGCATAAAAGAGGTATTAGCAGAACACATATGCAAGAGATTAATAATCTTAAGAGTAAGGCCATCATACATGCTTTGGTTAAGACTAGCATGATTAATATGCATACCCAAGTACCTAAAAGGAAAGGCACCACCATTCCGGCAAATGGCAAATAAAATCTGAGTCTTTAGCTGTTCAGGGATACCTCCAAAATAAGCTTTAGTTTTCTCAAAACTGGCTTTAAGACCAGACAAGGATGAGAAAAGATGCAGGGCATCAACAACCTTTTAGACATAAGGCAAATCACCCCTAATGAAAACCGTGAGATCATCGACCAAGATAAGATGATTAAGCTTCATCGTAACACACTTAGGATGAAAGGAGACATCTTGGTCATTGTAGATAACTCTCAAGTTCTAGAAATGATTTACATGCTAAGAACAAAAGGACTAGGTCAGAGGGGATCACTCTGCCTGATACTTTAAAGAAGCCAAAATTAGAGCCATTAACCTTGATAGTGAACCTGAAGTCAGTAATGTAGCTCATAACCTACCTGATGAAAGGTTTAGGAAAATTAAGTGCCCTAAGCATATTATGAATAATATCCCATTGAATGGAATCAAAGACTTTGTTAATATCAACTTTAAGCATTCATATTGGAGACAAATTCAACGTGCTAAATTCTTTAACAAGCCCATGTGTAAGCATAATATTCTAAAAAAGGCTCCTGTCTCTAACAAAAGTAGCTTGCTCAATCTCAACAAGTTTAGACATAGTACATTGCAATCTGCTAGTTAGAATCTTGCTTATAGTCGTATAAATGATGGAGCAGAATGAGATTGGTCTAAAAAGATAAAGGACAATAACATTAGCAGGTTAGGCATGAAATATGTTTTGAAGAAGTCTTCTACAACTTTGTAGAAATCAAAAGAGACAATGTCCTAGGCAGCCTTGAAAAAACTAGCAGAAAAGCCATCTAGACTGTGGCTTTTGTTTGAACCTTCGGAGAAAAGAGAATTCTTAATTTCCTCATTAGAGACATGCCTAATCAACATATCATAGTTTTGAGACTCAAAATTGTTACCGTTAGAAATAATATCAGGATTTATGGATTGGACCAGAGAAGAAGACCCTAAGAGTTACTGATAATAGTGCACAAAATCATCACCAACCTTGTGAGGGCCTATATGAAGAGAGCCATTGGAATCAAGAATCTCCCCAATGCCTTGACATTGATGTCTTTCCATGATCTTAGAGAAAAAAATACTTGGAGCAAATGTCATTATGTTTTATATCATGAAGCTTAGCTCTTTGAGTAACCATACTAAGTTCAGCATCTTTGAGAAGGATAAAGTCTTGAGACAAGATTATCTCTTTAGCAAGTAGATATGCAGAGAGAAGATCCCTTTGAAAATCCTTAAACAATTGGTCTAACTCAAGCTTTTTAGAAAGAATTCTAGAAGTTAAAACTAAAAAATTAGTAAGATGAAGTTTTTTTTAGAGAGGATTTGAACCTTTTCAGTTTTTCCATCAGCCTGAACATAGGATTACTAGAGACGGTGCAGTTCCAAGCATTAACAACACGGTCCTTAAAATGAGGATTAGACACCCAACATTTCACAAAACTGAATTCTTTTTTAAGGAGGGATAATCATGAAAAGTAAGAACAACATGGCAATGATCTGATATGCCAGGAGGAAGGAATTGAGCAGAGGATTGAGTGAAGATTTGCAGCCAATTAGAGTTTACAAGAACTTTATTAAGTTTAGAATAGACCCTGGTAGAGACATCTTGTTTATTGAACCAATTAATATTAGAACCAGTACCTTGTTTATCATCCATGTCACGATTTAAGAGACAAGTATTGAAGGCAGTAAGATCAGAAAGAACATGGGGGTGTCATTAATCTTTTCATGAAACCATTTGACAACATAAAAATCACCCATGACAACCCAAAGACCAATATGCTTAGAAAAGGTACTCAAAGAATTCCAAATATCCACCCTCATCCCTAGATTATTGCTCTCATAGACGACAGAGAGATGCAAATTTTTACCAGTAGCAAAGTGCTGATTCACTTGACAGCGAACAACTTGAACATGTTTGAAGGGTTTGGATTACAAGTACCTAAGAGGGGGAGGGGGTGAATTAGGTACCACTTTAAAATTTTCAACTTAATCTTTATTGTTTAAAGAAAGTTGATTGTTGTTAAGAAGAACAAATGGATACACTGAATGAACAAGGTTATCAAGAGTGTATTGCTGAATTACAAAGTTGCTGTAAAGTGAATGTCACAGTGAGTCTGACTGTTACTTGTTCGTTTTAGCAGATGAAGTAAAGGTTACAACACGAAAGTAACAGTATCCGAGACTGTTGCACTAGACAGAAATAAGAAACACACGAGTAAAGAAAAGTGCAGCGGAAATTAATCAAACAAGAAAATAACACAGGAGATTTGAATTGGTTCAGCCACTTCAAAGGCCTACGTAAAATTTTGTTCTTAATGATTCAATTAAGTAATCTACTCCGACTACCTAAGACCCTTACAATAAAAAGGACCAACAACCTACTCCGGTTGCGAAATGAGTTCAAGACTACTCCGTCTCAAACTTGACTCTTCATCTAAGAAAGTTACAAGATCAAATCCCCTGATTTTGTTCTTGTGGAAAGAACGAAGGCGAATTCATTAAGATCTAACTATTCTAGATAGAAGAATACAATACTTAACGCAACAGTTGTCATGTCTGAGACTTTTGAAGACTTTGAAGAAATTTTGCAAAGATTAAAAGTTTATAAACTTTGAAAACAATTTGCAATGAAGTGAGTTTTGATTTCTCTGGAAAGTGTTGAAGAAATGAGAGAGGTGTTATCTCTATTTATAGAGAAAGAAGTGATTTGAAAATGATTAAAGGAGAGCCTTGAGAAAGTCCACTTTCAAGCATGTGGGCAAAGTGAATGTCCTGCATAAAGCTTTCACAAGTGACAAAATGTCTCAGAGAAGTGGGCTGCTCAAGATGCAGGAAACATTTTACCCTTGGGTGAAAGTCATAAAATGACAAACTCATTTGGGAACAAGCCAAACATTTCTTTTCTTTTTGAGAAAAAGTTTGTTTGTGTAAATGAGGAAAAACACTTTCAAATGATTCCTTCTTATCATTTTCAAATCACGTTCAAAATCATTTCAAGGATGGTTCAAGCAACTTTTCAAAACAGCAGGAAGATTTTGTTTTAGAAAGTCTTTGAAAAGTTTCAGACATGTGCAACAGTCGTCCTCACTATTACACTGAATATGTGAGGTAACGGTTGCCAAGACTGTTGCATTTGTAAGTACCATACTCTTCTACCTTTACAATAGACGACTCTTTACAACTCGATTCTTCTTGGGCATTTCAACTCTTCATCTACTCTTGCTTGGAGACTCAAAATTTCCTGAAAACTTAACTAAGAAGCATACATTAGTTAGGCATGTCATCATCAACAAACTAGCTCAACAAATTCCCCTTTTGATGATGACAAGCCTTAAGAACACATAAATCTAAAGATAAGTTCCCCCTCAATAGGTCGGTCCAAAGCAATTGATTTCAATGATAGCACATATAGTAAAGAGACGGCAGTAAGCATATGACAAACAAAACCAAGAGAGTTAGTAAGAAAGATAATTCTACTAAGTCGACAAGCAAGAGTTCAATCAATGATATGCTTATCTAGTGTGTGTTTAGCCTTTTCCCCCTCTTGACATCATCAAAGGGACAACGATACTGATCCCGGACACAGAACACAAATGCACAAGATATCACAAAATCCGCACTAGATAGGTCAAAATGACATAGTCAACAAAGCTAAAACATGTTCATTGTTACACCACCAGAAAGATAAGTTTGAAAAAGGATCAAGTTTTATATTATACCACCAAAGCAAAATGAGATAAGATTATAATAGGTAGGGAGGGGTTAAAACAGGATCACTCTTCATCCGAGCCGTCCTCCGAGCCGTCCTCGTCACTTGCAACACCATACTTATCCTTGATAATGTTGGACAGAATGTCAACTTCACCTTTTGTAGAATCCACTAATTGTTGAAGCACATCCAACTTTTCTTCAACCCAAGTCTTTAAACCCCGAATCTCAGCCAATATAGTCCTACACATTTCTTCATTAACCCCACCTTTGCTAGATGAGCCGACCACCACATCCTTATCCTTAGCGAATTTCACATCCTCCAATTTCCCTTTCGATACTTTAAGCATCATTTTACCCAAGTTCCCCATGGTCATAACATCATAAAGTCCGAGAGACCCCACGGTTTTATCAGTCAATACACCCTTAGCTTTTAGAGCTAAGGAGATCCAGAGGCCATAGGGAAGACGAAGAAGGTCTTTGAGAGGGAAGTTCCTTTTTTGAATTTTGGAGGCCAAGACGGATATTCGGTGACACATAATTCGGGGTAGGCTAATTTTTTTGTGGTTGGCTAGGTGAAAGACGAGGTACTGTTTGGCTATTGAGAGTTTTCCACGGTCATTTGAGGGGTAAATGGTTCGACAGATGAGATTGAACAGAAGACGGTGTTGGGTGAGCAATTTTTTGGATTAAAGAGTGGTGCAAACTTTGGTTTTGGGCATTAATGTCTTGGCCACATCTAAGGGTGCAGCATATGGAAGAACTGGCCAGACTTTGTCAGTGGGAATTTTATCGTAACCATCATCAGTCACTCCAAGAACATCAGCACGGAAAGCAGGAGTGATGGAAAATGACTTACCATTGACTCGGGCAGATAGTGTCAAGGAGTCAGACACTCAGATTGTTGCATAGAACTGGAGGATTTCACTTACATACACCGGATGTTGGGTCTCAAGCAACGTGCCCCATCCTTGAGCATCAATGGCGTCGCCGAAAGTGGTAAAAGCAGGAGAGGAAGAGTACCATTCACTCGTATAGATCCGCGGGTTATGAATGACAAGCTTTTTGAGTAAGAGTTCACAGTTGGCCAAAGTGGAGGGTTGTAGATCCAGTTTGAGGAGTTGGTGCTTGATGACCCGATTTTGGTATTTGTTGGTAACAGGAATCGGATCATTCGAAGAAATATAGACCCATTTCGGCCTTTCTTCCTTCCCTTTGGCCCGCTTAGGAACTGGTTCATCTTCCTCAACATTGGGTTTTTCTTTGTTTCCCACGACATCGGTATCATTAACATCATCCTCAAGATCAATTTCTTCTATTATTGCCGGCATGGGCCCAGATCGGCCACGCTTCCGAGTGACCGGCTTTCGAGAAGAAGTCGGACCCTTACCCTTGCCTTTCTTTTTGGAGCTTGACTCGGGTGAAGTGTTATCGGGACATATTTCAATATTTTCAGGAGCTTCATCAACAAGAGGGGAGGCGGTCACCGGAGGCTCGGAGCAAGATGAGGTGTTGGTTGGGGAAGGATCAAGTGGTGGTAAGACACAAATGGGTTCGACGGTTATTGGTTCGTCAGAGGCCGGCGGTGGTGGAGGAGATGAGGGTTCGGATGTGGTGGGAGCGGTTGAGGCGGTGGAAGGAGTTGAGGATGAGGTCATGATGAGTTTGGTTGATTTGATGTGAAGTGTGGTGTTAAATGACGTTTTTACCATAGTAGGGTAGGTTTTATGAGGGTAATAATGAGGGTAGAGTGAGGGGTTGTGTTGGTTGGGAAGAACGGGTAGGTTTATTTTTGAGTGGGTAGGTTTGGGTGATTTGAGGAGCTTGTTATTTGAATGGATAACAAGGGTAAGTGACAGTAACTTTGAGTATGAGATAGTCAAATGTTGAGTATGCAATTAAGTACAAAAATGTGCAGGAAAATCATGATAAATTGAAACACATGTGAATTAGAATAAGGAAGAGTATACTTACATGCCAATTCTCATCAATCATGTAGGGGATTAGACACACACACACACACATTAATCACATACAATTAATTAAACCAATTTGTAACCGCAGTTTCTCAAATTGTTCTCTTGCTAGTGGTTTAGTGAAAATATCCGCTATTTGATCTTCGGTTTTGCAAAAAATAAGCTTGATATGTCCTTTCTCTACGTGATCACGAAGGAAATGATGACAAATATGAATATGCTTAGTCCTAGAGTGTTGAATGGGATTTTTGGAAATGTTTATGGCACTAGTATTATCACACATGATAGGAATAGAGTCATAAATCATACCAAAATCTTGAAGTTGTTGTCGTACCCAAAGAAGTTGTGAGCAACAATGAGCGGCACTAACATATTCGCTTTCGGCCGTTGAAAGAGCTACTGTATTTTGTTTCTTTGAACCCCATGAAACGAGACAAGGTCCAAGGAACGTGGCAATCCCGGAGGTGCTCTTTCGGTCCACCGTACATCCCGCAAAATCGGCATCGGAGAATCCTACAAGATCAAGGGGACAATACAACGGATACCACAAGTGGAGATGTTGGGTTCCAATCAAATATCGAAGAATTCGTTTGACGACTTTGAAATGGGATTCTTTCGGATTTGATTGGAACCGAGCACATAAACAAACGCTAAAGAGAATGTCGGGACGACTAGCGGTTAAGTAAAGAAGAGATCCAATCATACCTCGATACACCTTGTCACTTACACTTTTGCCATTTTCATCTTTGTCCAACTTGGACGTAGATACCATGGGTGTATAGTATGATTTAGCATCTGTCATCCCGAATTTCTTAAGCATTTCCTTAATATACTTTTGTTGATGAATTAGGATTCCTTCTTTAGTTTGTTTGATTTGAAGTCCAAGAAAGAATCCTAGTTCACCCATCATGCTCATCTCAAATTCTGATTTCATTAATTCGGAAAAGTACACACAAAGAAGCTCATTAGTAGGACCAAAAATGATGTCATCGACATACACTTGCACAATCAACAGTCCATCGGACTGTGACTTTAAGAACATGGTTTTGTCCAAGGATCCTCTTCCAAACCCATTTTCAAGTAGAAATTTTGACAATCTATCATACCAAGCACGAGGTGCTTGTTTTAAACCGTAAAGAGCTTTGTCCAACTTGAAAACGTGATTAGGAAAATCATTATCCAAAAACCCCGGGGGTTGCTCAACAAAGACATCCTCTTCCAAATAGCCATTTAGAAAAGCGGTTTTAACATCCATTTGGAAGACTTTAATGCCTTTGTGAGCCGCAAAAGCAATAAGTAATCGTATGACCTCAAGTCTAGCTACCGGTGCATAGGTTTCATCATAGTCAATACCCTCTTGTTGGTTGTAACCTTGCACTACTAGTCTAGCCTTGTTCCTTACGATTTCTCCGGAATCATCAAGCTTATTGCGAAAGACCCACCTAGTACCAATGACGGTACGATTAGGTGGCCTAGGGACCAAGTGTCATACCTCATTTCTCTTGAACTGATTGAGTTCTTCTTGCATTGCAATTACCCAGTCCGCAACAGTCAGAGCGACCGTTACATTGGCAGGTTCAATTTGAGAGAGAAATGCGTTGTGTGCACAGAAGTTGTTGAGAGATGCTCTTGTTCTTACTCCAGATCTGATGTCACTTGTCAGATTTGACAAAGGATGTGAGTTTTGATGTTTCCACTTCTTTGGCACAAAGGGGGCTTCTTCCATTTCAGCAGCAACAGTCTGAGTGACTGTTACTTCCTGGTCGGATGTTGGTCCTTCATTAGAGTTGGAGGACTCTCCCTGTTCAACAGTCAGAGGGACTGTTACAGTCTGGGAGGGAGAAGCAGTAGCAAAGTTACTGTTGATTCCCCCTGAGTTGATGCTGTCTGTAGCAGGTAACAGTCTCTGTGTCTGTTGCTGATCAATGATATTCGAATTGTTCAACGCTTCTTCTTGATTATACACAAAGTCTTCTCGCACAAGCCCAATCTCGAATTCATCATCTTTCTCATCAATTTGTACCTGCTCAAAGAGACTAGATTCATCAAAAATGACGTGTACACTTTCCTCAATCAACATAGTCCTCTTGTTGTAAACTTTATAGGCCTTGCTATGATTGGAATAACCAATAAAAACCGCTTCATCACTACGTGGATCGAATTTACCCAAATTGTTTTTACCATTGTTGTGAACAAAACATTTGCTACCAAAGCATCTAAAGTATGAAATGTTGGGTTTTCTTCCACGTAGTAATTCATATGGTGTTTTATTGAGTAGACTTCTTACCATGACTCGATTGTGAATATAGCAAGCGTTGTTTACCGCTTCGGCCCAAACGTTTCGAGGAAGCTTACTACACAATAACATGGTTCTAGCCATGCCTTCAAGAGTTCTATTCATGCGTTCAACAACGCCATTTTGTTGAGGAGTTCTTGGGGCGGAGAAATTATGATCAACACAATTGTCATCACAATAAGCACCAAATGATGAGTTTTCAAATTCGGTTCCATGATCGGTTCGAATTAAAACAAGTTTTAAATCAAGTTTGTTTTGAATCTTTTTCAACCAAATTAAAAACTCATCAAATGCCTCATCTTTGGAACTCAAGAACAATGGCCAAACAAATCTACTATAATCATCAACAATGACACACACACATAGCGACTCCCTCCTCTACTACGGGTTCTCATGGGTCCACATAGATCAATGTGCAAGAGTTGTAGTGGACGAGAGGTACTCACAACCTTTTTCGATTTGAAGGAACTTCTAACATGCTTGCATTTAGCACATTCATCACAAATTTTATCAAGATCAAATTTTATGTTAGGAAATCCTTCAACCAAGTCAAGTCTCTTGAGAGTATTGAGAGTTTTAGTACTTACATGTCCAAATCGTTTATGCCACAACCAAGGATCATTTTTCATTACACTCATACAAGACATAGTATGTCCGGATAAAGTGTTTAAATCGGTTAGGTAGACGTCTTTCACTCGTCTACCTTCAAGTATTACCTCGTGGGTTGTGGCATCAATGATTCGACAAAGACTAGCACTAAATTCGACCAAGTTACCTCGGTCACATAATTGAGAAATGCTAAGGAGATTATGCTTCAAACCTTTGACAAGCCGCACATTGTCGACACAAAGTAACGATGACTTACCAACCTTCCCAATGCCTATTACTTCACCTTTCTTGTTGTCACCAAACGTTATTGTGCCACCATCATAAGCTTCAAGTGAGATAAATTGGCTTTTGTCTCCCGTCATGTGACGAGAACATCCGCTATCCAAGTATCAATTGCGGCCGCCTCTCACCAAGCCCTACAAGAGATTTGACTTTAAGTTTAGGAACCCAAATCATTTTGGGTCCCTTCTTAAAACCAACTTGTCTAAGGAGATCTTTCCGAATTCATATTTGTTTTACAACTTTAATGTTTCTTTCAATGTCATTATGTCTCTTTTTGCAAGCATTAAAGACATGACCAGTTTTTCCACAATAGTTGCAAATGATGTATTCGGGAAGACCGACATACTTTCTTCTTCGGAAGTCAGTTTTGCTAGGATCTGGTTTCTGAATGTAACAGTGCGACTGACTGTTCCATTTAAAACTGAGACCAGCCACTCTATCACACCTCTTGGATTGACTAGTGAGAAAATTCAAAACATTTTGACTTCCTTCCCATTTTTTAGACACATGTTTAGCTTCATTAATATCCTTGCCAAGTTTCTCAATTTTAGCCAAAAGCAACTTGTTCTTTTCCTTAGAAATGTCCATATCATTTTTCATCACAACAAACTTAGATTTTAAGTCAATGATGGTGTTGATTTTTTGTTCAATGTCAATCTTAAGGTTGGAGATGCAAAAGTTCAATTGAGTGACTTTAGGGTTGGAGGAGCAATTCTTGTTTTTGTCATGTTGTATGTTAACAAGTTTTTCATGAAGGATTATAATTTCCTCTTTGAAGGCATTGAGATCGACCTTGATTCGATCATTCTCAGTGGTTAAAGTTTTGACAAGATCATGAGAGGAGGAGCTTTGCTTTTCAATGTCAGAGGCAACAGATAGAGGGATTGTGACTTTCAGACTTTCAACTTCTTCTTCAAGGTCGACTATTTCAGTTTTAGACAGCTCAAGATCTTTGATGAGATCATCACGCTCCTTTGAGATTTTTGAAATTTGGAAGACTAAGGAGGTGTTAATCTCTTCAAGATAAGAGGGGGTAGAGCTAGAGCTAGAGGTTTTAAGGAAATCAAGTTCATTAGTCAGGTTTTTGTTTAATTTCCTTAATCTCTTAAACTCAGTCTCAACTTCAGAGGTAACAGTCACTGTGTCTGTATCATTCAATTCCTGTTTTAGAAGAACGCTTTCTTGAGCAATCTCCTCTATTTGATCTTGCATGACATCAAGTTTCTCGGTTTGGTTACGACACTTGTCAAACAACTTATCAAGCAACTTACACACCTTGTCTTTGGAATTGATAAGTGATATTTTGTACTGATTTATCCCCCGTTTTAGCTCAATTTCTATACGATTTATGCACTTTGTTAAGTGATTAACGAGCTAATATTGCTATTCTAGTTGTTTTGCGTGTTTTGACTCGTTTTATAGGAAATGAAGCGGTTTTGCTATATTTTCCTACTTTATGGAGCAAAGACACTAGGATACGAGTTTTCAAGGAATTGATGATAACCAGTTCACGATGTGATTACGATTCCGCTACATCCTTCCTCGAATGAACTCAATTTGGATTTTGGCTTTGAACTTTAAAAGGAAACCTCAACCCAAGTCAAGAGAAGATCAGCCCAAGCCCAATTCCGTAGTACATTGACCAAGACCAAGGCATAGGATTCCGTGCCTAAGATGAAAAGACGGAAAATCCATATTACATAAAAACCCGATCGGATTGCCTAATACCCGATCGGGTATTTCTGCAAAAGAACGTTACTTGGCTCTTCTCCAATCCGAGCTTAAACGAGTACATTAATGCTTTGACTAGGGTACGAATTTGGAGAGGGATCAGCAGCCATGCATCCCTATAAAAGCCAATGATCATCACACACAATAATCATCCTTTATCCAATCAACTTTTACAATAATCTATTATCATCTTTACATATCTTTTAGCACACTTTCTTACAAGTTTTTATAGTTTAGTTCTTAGTATTTCTCTAGTGTTTTCATAGCTTTTGTTATTGGATATTTGTTCTTACTTTCGTTCTTATATACTCATATTCCAATTCGGTAATTCTCTAATCTTGATTTAGTTATGCAACTTTAATCATCATGAATTATAATCTCACTAGTATCATTTTCATAATATTGTTGTTGTTAGGAAATCAAACTAAATTTAATCTAGTAAAAACCAAAATATTATTTAGCATGTCACATTATAATTTACCTAATCATATAATCCTAAAAATTGTCATTAGAATCATTGTTAATATAATCACCATAATAAATTTAGTATTTATATTTCATAGTCAAATTTCATACATCTTTTTCTTATTAATCTACTTAATCACATAATCACATAAATTAGATTAATTCTAATATTGTAAAATTATCATTGTGTAAATAAAATAAATAGAGTTGTAATATTTGAAATGATTTACGAGTTAAAATGAATTATAAGAAGAGTAGTTACCAATTGAACCATCTAATTGTTTCTTCCTTTGGTCGTGTCAAATTCTATAACTATGTTTAGTGGCCATAAACAATTGTTTGTATTAGTCATTTCTATCTTTATAACGAGAGTTGGGATGGGAATTAGGACTGCCAATAGGGGTTTAGTGACTTAACCATGCTGAAAGGACGTTAGGACCCACTAAAAGGTCGGTACGAATCCGGAAGGAATATACCGGTACAAGGCCTAGACAATCATAGTAATTCTAATATTGGTATCTATGAGACTTTTAATTAGTTTTACAAGTATTTCTCTCACTATTTCAATTTGATTAGTTAGTTTATCTTACCGCATTAGATAGTTTATTTTGTTGTTATCTAGTTAGTTTACTTTATCGTCTTTCTATTTTTGTTCTTAGATAGTTTACTTTATTATTATTATCTAGTTTATTAGTTTAGTTAGTTAGGCTTTCAATATTGTCATTTAAATATCGTTTTTAGTTAGAATTTAGTTGTTATTATTCGGATCAGAGGGTTTCCCCGATCTGGTACGTGACAACCCGATCGGGTAAGTCTTCTGTTCTGGGTTTTTCATTTGTCATTTACATATTCTTCATTTACATATCGTCATTTATATACTTGTCATTTTATTTTATGTTAATAGTTTAGACAAACACCTAAAGTGACTCGAACCTAAATGAAAATCAATCCATAGCAATTCATAGTTAACACGTACTCCCTGAGGATCGACACCCTACTTCCCTAATTACATTCCTATTGTTGTTAGCCTAGTCTGGGTAAATTATTTTTGTATCGGGACCGCGACAGAACCGATCAAATTTTGGCGCCGTTGCCGGGGAGCACGGTTTTGTTTATCTATGTATTGTTGGTTTTTATTTATCAATTCTACCATTTTCTAGGTGCAACCGTACCTAGTTCATTTCTGACTTTCTCTTTTGTGTTTTTCTTGTAGGTTGATAAAAATGGTACTAACAAGGGAAGATCCAAGGTACCGGGTTTTTGAGCTCGCCAGTGGGATCCTAAGGGTCCATTTGACTTTGATTGCTCTCATCGAGGGTAACCAATTCAATGGAAAACCAAACGAAAACCCGTCACACCATCTTCAAACCTTTTGTGAGTTTTGTCAAACCTTTGTGAGGGAGGGAATCACCCAAAACAAAATTAGAGAAACCCTTTTTCATTTATCACTAAAGGGAGAAGCTAAGTGGTTGTTCACCCGTCATTTAAAGGAAGCCACAAGGCCAATGGAGTGGGAAGAGATTGTCATCGCTTTTCACCGTAGGTTTTGAAGCAATTTGTTAAACCTATCAATTAATCTGCAAGGAGCTTAAATTCCCTTCATAAGGCTTAAGGAGGGATAACAAAACATAGTCTAGCATGACTCAAAAATGCGCTTGTCGGGAGGCAACCCGTCTTTTTCTTTTCTTTTTCTTTATGCATTTCTTTCTTTTAATTATTAGACAATGATTTTTATTTTGGACTATTCTATTTGGACTTTATTTTTGGATTTTGTGTTGTAATAGTTAGGAACAATTTTTCATTTTTACTTGTTATTATGCATGTTTCGTCAATAGTTTTTCGTACTTAGAGTCGGAGGACCTATTGAGACAAGACGGAGCTATCCTTGGCCCAAGTTGTCAAGATTACTAAGGTTAGTAAATATGTTCAAGGACATAGCCAAAAGGTAAGAGCAAGTGGCAAAGAAAATAGAAACAAAAACCGGACCAGCAGGTTTACCCGATCGGATCCATGCATACCCGATCGGGTATATTGCCTGTTTCGTGTTTTACTCTATTTTCTTCTATAAAACCCATTTGCTACCCTTTGCTTGCTGCCTTATACCCGTGTCTTTCATTTTCAAAGCTCAAAATTCTCTCAAAACCTTCAATTCTTAGTCTATTCTTGCAAAATTTGTTCCTATAGTTCATCAAGGGCAATTTCTAATCATCAACAAGTAAGTTATTTCTACTTTAGTTACTTCAATCTCTCTACATTTTTCAGAAATCCAACATAAACAAACCCTAACTCCAATTTGGGGGTTCTTGATTTTGATTGCAAAACTCGTTTAAATTGGATTTCTAATGATTCTTCCATGCTATAGAGTGAATTCTAGTGATTAATTAGGATGATTACTTTGATTAGGATGTTCATTTGCTAATTAGGATACTCATCTTTGCTATATGTTAACAACTTATGTTTAAGTGGTAGTAAAATGCTTGAATTCATGCTTTATACTATGAGCTTATGATCTTGTCATGTTAAGTTAGCATTAGTACCTTTAGGTAGTAGCCAAACTCATGATTTAAGTATATGTTGTTCATCTTAGTAACATATTGTTATGCTTAATGTCATCCATTTGTGCTCAAAATATAGCATGACAATGTTTTACTAAGGTCACTATGCTTGAATTTGTGCTTAAAGGCTTAGTATTCTATAACACTTATGATATCCACTTGTGTATATAAATGAAGTGTTTTAATACTAGTTATTTGTAGAAAATGGCACCTACACTAAGGAAATCAAAGAGGGCAAGAACCTCCACTCAAGGAGAGAGTAGTAGAGCACAAGAGGAAGATATTGAAATGCTTGAAGCTAATGAACAACCCGAAAATCAAGGGAATGCTATGCATGATCCTAGCTTCCCGGATGTAGAGTTTAGCTCACATGAGCAATGGCAAAAATGGTGCGTTCTTAAAAGCAAAGGTATGAGGGCTACCAAGTTCCTCAATGTTTCTTCTTTAAGGCATATGAAACTTCTTGAGCATGTTAAAGTGTTATTTACGGGTCTAGGTATGAGTGCTAGCATGAACTTTAGCTATGAGACCTACCCTCAATTAACTCTTGAATTTTTGAGCTCATTCGAGTTGCATTGGTCTAGAAATAGAAACACTATGCCTCAAGTTCGGTTTCGCTTGTTTAATGATGATTATAATATGAACTTAGAGACTTTTGCTAGATATTTTGGTCTCACCACTGAAAACACTGTTACCTCACCTCCGGAAAGCTTTGATGTTAGCCTGCTTTGGAGTGCTATTTCGACTTACCCAGTCTCTCGTTGGGACCATGTCCCACACCAACATATCCATCATCCCGCCATTAGAATCTGGCAAAGATTCATGGGATGGACATTTTTGGGTCGTGCTGAACCTCATTTGGTGAGACGAGTAGAGTTAGAAATGTTAGGAGGATTTTTGAATGTGAATGGTGATGAACCATGGTCTGTTAGTATACCGTATCATTTTGCTGTTCAGTTGACCAAAGCTATTAATCCCAAGAACACTGCCATTGTCTATGGAGGTTTTATCACTCACCTAGCTATGCGAGTTTGTGGCTTTAACCAAGCCACCACCGACCTTCAGGCATTGACTACACCTCCCACCGAGATGGGAAATGGGTTAGATTATGAATACTTTGTTCAGCTCAACTGGTTCGTGTTTCTCACCCCCATATGATTTGGAGGATAGCTGGCCGTGATTCGGTCAAGTTGACCGCCGAGGTAGAGCAAATTCCATTTCTTCGGCAGCGTCCTCAACTTCAAGAGGGTGAGGCTATCTTACCTCGACCTACTTACTACCTTCCGGTTGGGGATATTACCCCCATTGACCCCCCTGTTCAACTTAGATCCAGCCGCCCTGAGGTTGGATCATCCTCTCACTCGACCCATGCTGCGGGCGATGTGACCGCCATGTTTGAAGCTTTAACCTTGTCCGTTAATAGAATTCAGTCCGACCAGCAGCTTGCTTTGCACCCCATATATGACCACTTTGCTAGGCGAGGTGTGATTAGACCTGAGGGCCCCCACCCGTCTTTTTATACTTGGCCCGAGGGGAGGTATGGTACTACTTATGCTGCAGGTGTGCCGCGAACCGGACCAGATTACTGTGGAACCGACTATGGCGTCGAGAGTTTTGGGGGGTATGGAGGTGTTTTTCCTGATCACCAGGTGGAGGAGTATCAGACCTTTGGAGCCAGCAACCCAACCGGGATCTTTCCTTCTCGTGGTAGTTATCATTCTGCAGATGATACCCACTATGCAGATGCTTCTGGATCCGCACCCGAGCCACCTCCTTCTGAAAGGAGAGGCCGTAGATGGTGGCCTTTGGGATGAGATGATGAGCTCCCCTTGTTCATATTAGCTTGGGGGAGGCTAGACATTTTGTAAGAATTTTCTTTCTTTCCGTTCTTTCTTTTGCATGTTTCGTTTCATTTTAGCCCTTTTCCCATTAGAATTTCACATCGTTTTTCTGTTCCATGTGCTATCAACCGTCTTTCGGTTTGTTTCTATTATAATTGCCTGCACATTGAGGACAATGTGAAGTTTTAGCTTGGGGGAGGATTTGCATTTAGGAACTGCATTTAGGATTGCATTTAGATTTTTAGTTTTCTTTTAATTTTCTTAGTTTCTTTTTAGTTTTTATTTAAAAAAAAAAAAAAGAAAGAAAAAAACGAAAAACTCAAAACACAAAAAGAAAAGATCATTTCCATCTTACATTTCTCATTTTATAGTTTTTATAAGCTGATGTTTCGTTTATTATGAGGAATTATGCATTCATGGGGATGTCTTGTACACAGTAGGTAGGAAATTGCATTTGGACTTAATTAAGCTTGATCTTGACTTTGGCAAGCTACTCATATTGTAAGGTAGAGCCTCCAGTGGTCGGTACATCTGAACCTGATCCCAGTTTAGGAGTGAGTAGTTTCTCCTTATAGTCTGTGTTACATCAAAATGCATAAGTATGGTTTTTATTCCATTTTCTATAAGTGTTACTGTCATGATCTACATTTTGAAGCCATTCAATCTCTTGTTCACCTTTCGCAAAAACACCCTTCTTCCTAGCTACATTATAATTTTGCCTACCCTTGTTGAGCTAGTAACCAACTATATGTGTAAGGGTGTTCTGTGTTCTTGCGATGTTCTGATAATGCAACCGTCTGGTGTGAACCTGTCTCGGGATTACTGATTCCCGGGTTTTGATGTGAAAGAGAAAAAGAAAAATAAAAGCTTTGAAAGAATGATGAAAAATGAAAAAATGAAATTGAAAGCTCAAAAGAAAAAAAAGAAAAGAAAAGAGGAAAAACGCTTCCATGAAATGAAAAGAAAGAAAATTATTGGAAGTCGTAACTTGATTCTAATGTTTAATAGGCCAATATGCTGCTTTTGGCTTTGACTTTTGTTGATAGGAATTGGTATGATTTGGATTGAGTATCCACTACACATTTGGTTATTACTAGCTTGACTTTAAGCTCCACATGACCAAATTCATTTGTCCACTTTCTTACCCAAATTTCCCAAGCCTCTTCTTTACTTTTCTAGTGCTTCTTACATTATATTTTGATCATGATTAGTTTTACTTAATGATTTTGGATTGTCTACCATACTAGACTGCGGGCTTATTCTTATAAGTTGTAGATAGGTGAGTGCCACTTCAAATTTGAACCAATATTTCCTATTTTACAAAAATTTGAGTGATGAGTGTACCGTGAGAGTCCATTGTCAAAAAGATCATGCAAGAGCTAAAAAGGTCCAAAGAATATTTTCTACGCTGCGCCGTTATGTAAATCTCAACCATGATTCGCATTTTCCTTCGCCCTTGTTGTAACGGGCAAATGATTCATCTACTTATTAAGAGCTTACTTTTTGAAATTTGTATGATAGATTGATCATTGTTAGCTACCCTTGTCCTAGTTATGATTGTTATGATTGCTTGAGGACAAGCAAGGGTTTAGCTTGGGGGAGTTTGATAAGTGATATTTTGTACTGATTTATCCCCCGTTTTAGCTTGATTTCTATACGATTTATGCACTTTGTTAAGTGATTAACGAGCTAATATTGCTATTCTAGTTGTTTTGCGTGTTTTGACTCGTTTTATAGGAAATGAAGCGGTTTTGCTATATTTTCCTACTTTATGAAGCAAAGACACTAGGATACGAGTTTTCAAGGAATTGATGATAGCCATTTTATGATTTGATTACGATTCCGCTACATCTTTCCTCGAATGGACTCAATTTGGATTTTGGCTTTGAACTTTAAAAGGAAACCTCAACCCAAGTCAAGAGAAAGATCCGCCCAAGCCCAATTCCGTAATGCATTGACCAAGACCAAGGCATAGGATTCCGTGCCTAAGATGAAAAGACGGAAAATCCATCTTACACAAAAACCCGATCGGATTGCCCAATACCCGATCGGGTATTTCTGCAAGTGAACGTTACTTGGCTCTTCTTCAATCCGAGCTTAAATGGGTGATTTAATGCTTTGACTAGGGTACGAATTTGGACGAGGGATCAGCAGCCATGCAGCCTTATAAAAGCCAATGATCATCACACACAATTATCATCTTACTTTTCATATAATCTATCATTATATACTACACAACTTCTTATTATCTTTTAGCATATTTTCATACAATAACACATTTCATAGTTTATTTCTTTCCTACAAGTTTAGAATATAGTTTATTTCTTCGTATTTCTCTAGTGTTTTCATAGCTTTTGTTATTGGATATTTGTTCTTACTTTCGTTCTTATATACTCATATTCCAACTCGGTAATTCTCTAATCTTGATTTACTTATGCAACTTTAATCATCATGAATTATAATCTCACTAGTATCATTTTCATAATATTGTTGTTATTAGGAAATCAATCTAAAATTAATCTAGTTAAAACCAAAATATTATTTAGCATGTCACATTATAATTTACCTAATCATATAATCCTAAAAATTGTCATTAGAATCATTGTTAATATAATCACCATAATAACTTTAGTATTTATATTTCATAACTTAATTTCCTACATCTTTTTCTTATTAATCTACTTAATCACATAATCACATAAATTAGATTAATTCTAATATTGTAAAATTTATCATTGTGTAAATAAAATAAATAGAGTTGTAATATTGAAATGATTTACGAGTTAAATGAATTAAAAGAAGAGTAGTTACCATTTGAACCATCTAATTGTTTCTTCCTTTGGTCGTGTCAAATTCTATAACTATGTTTAGTGGCCATAAACAATTGTTTGTATTAGTCAATTTCTATCTTTATAACGAGAGTTGGGATAGGAATTAGGACTGCCAATAGGGGTTTAGTGACTTAACCATGCTGAAAGGACGTTAGGACCCACTAAAAGGTCGGTACGAATCCGGAAGGAATATACCGCTACAAGGCCTAGACAATCATAGTAATTCTAATATTGGTATCTATGAGACTTTTAATTAGTTTTACATGTATTTCTCTTTCACTATTTCAATTTGATTAGTTAGTTTATCTTACCGCATTAGATAGTTTATTTTGTTGTTATCTAGTTAGTTTACTTTATCGTCTTTCTATTTTTGTTCTTAGATAGTTTACTTTATTATTATTATCTAGTTTATTAGTTTAGTTAGTTAGGCTTTCAATATTGTCATTTAAATATCGTTTTTAGTTAGAATTTAGTTGTTATTATTCGGATCAGAGGACATTCTCTTTCTCGGTCACCCCTACCACGCACGACCTTCCCCCACGACACCCCCACCACCTGCCACCACAACCCCTGCCACCCTCCTCTCCGACACAACACCACAACAACACGACCAACCTGCCACCCACCTCTCCCTCCCTCCGTCATCCTCTACCCCTACCACCAACCCACTTTCCGCGACCCCTGCCACCCACCTCTCCCTTCCTCCGCCGTCCTCTACCGCTGCCGTCGCCGCCTCCCTTCTCTCCCTCCTCGGATCTACTCCCACACCCTCCTCCCCCTCCTCTCATCTGCCACGGCCACCTTCTCAGTATGGTGGTGGTGTTTTTTTTTATTGTTTTGTTGCTGGTGGTGGGTGGAGGTTGTTATTTGTGCAAAAAATAAAACTCCTTTTTTTAAATTTCTTATGTTTTTTCAATTTTGTATGTTTTTTTTATTGGATCTTTTTTTTAAAATTTTTTATGTTTTTAAAATTTTATATTTTTTTTCTAAATCTACTTTGTTCTTTTCAGATTTACTTTTTTTTAGATCTCTTTTTTATTTTTAAAATTTCTTATGTTTTTCTATTTTTATTTTAGATCTCTATTTTTAATTTTTAGTTCTTTATTTTTTTTCGGTGGTTGGTTGAGGCGAGTATGTTTGTTGGTATTATATGACTGAAGTTACACTATCAATGACTGAAGTTACACTATCAATGACTGAAGTTACATTATTAAGGACTGAAGTTACACTATTAGTGACTAAAGTTACAATAGTCTAGACTAAAGTTACACTAGCAAAGACTAAAGTTACATAATTCTTAAAACTACATGAATTTTATTCAAATTATAATATTCAATCACATTTAGCATAAAAGTTACCCAAAAAATGACTAAAGTTACCTAAACATGTCTTAATGTTACACACATATATCTTTAAATTAAAGTGATAAAGATAAGAGTTGAAGTTACCCAAGACTAAAGTTACACTCATAAAAAGGTTAAAGACATATAAATTGTCTTAAAGTTACAAAAATTGAAATTTATATAGTCGAAATCACATTTCAGGTTAAAGTTACACAAATAATGATTGAATTTTTACTCGTAATTACTGAAGTTACACTTAAAAAAGCCTAAAATCACATAAACTTGTCTTAAATATACATACATTCAAATTTATCTAATTGAAATCACATTTTAGTTTGAAATTATACAAATAAGGGTTGAAATTACACTCGTAATGACTGAAGTTACACTCATAAAAAGGCTAAATTTGTGTTAAAATTACATAAATTCAATTTTGTATAGTCGAAGCACATTTTGGTTTAAAGTTACACAAATAAGGGTTGAAGTTACACTCGTAATGACTGAAGTTACACTCATAAAAATATTAAAATTACATAAACTTGTCTTGAAGTTACATAAATTTAAATTTATTATAGTCAAAATTATATTTTAGTTTGAAGTTACACTAATAAAAAGCCGAAGTTACAAAAACTTGTCTCAAAATCATATTTTAGTATAAAGGTATGATATGAAGGTCATGTGTAGGTAGAACTCACTCATTTTGTTCTAATCTTGTCTCTCCATTTTGTTCTCATCTTGTCCATCCATTTTTGGTTTAAGCTTATCCCTCCATATATTTCTAATCTTGTCCCTCCATCTCCTTCATCTAAAGGCCAAGATGAGGACTCATGGACTCAAATAATATGAAGGACTCACAAGAACATATCTCTCTCTCTCTCTCTCTCTTTCTCTCTCTCTCACAAGAGATAGAGAGATAGGTTCTTTTGAGTCCACCTTCTTTTTTGAGTCCATGAGTCCTCATCTTGGCATTTGGATGAAGGAGATAGAGGGACAAGATTAAAAATAGATGGAGTGATAAGATTAGAACAAGAATGGACGGACAAGATGAAAACAAAATGGAGGGACAAGATTAAAACAAAATGAGTGAATTATATCACATCACCTTGATATTGTACCTTTATACTAGAATATGATTTCGAGACAAGTTTTTGTAACTTCAGCTTTTTATGAGTGTAACTTCAGTCATTACAAGTGTAACTTTAACCATTATTTTTGTAACTTTAAATTAAAATGTGATTTCGACTATATAAATTTGAATTTATGTAACTTTAAGAGAGGTTTTTGTGATTTTAGCCTTTTAATGAGTATAACTTCAGTCATTACGAGTGTAACTTAAACCCTTATTTGTGTAACTTTAATCCAATATGTGCTTTCGACTATACAAATTTTAATTTATGTAACTTTAAGACAAGTTTATGTGATTTTAGGATTTTTATGAGTGTAACTTCAGTCATTACGAGTGTAACTTCAACTATTATTTGTGTAACTTTAAATCAATTTGTGTTTTCGACTATACAAATTTGAATTTATGGAACTTTAAGACAAGTTTATGTAACTTTAGCCTTTTTATTAGTATAACTTCAGTCATTACGAGTGTAACTTCAACCTATATTTGTGTAACTTTTGTAAGTTTCTTAAACTCAATATTAGACACTTCTAATATCATTATATATTTAGTTTACTCTTAAACTAAATAAATCTTATGCATGCTTAACAAAATAAGACAAAGATAAGAAGAATTTTTCCTTACATTGATCTTATGACAAATATGGGCACAAAATAGGACTCCTTCCTACTTTGTTCTTGAGCTTATAATGTTAGGGATGAACTTCCAAGTTCTAAGTGTTAGAACACTCCTATTAGATGCACCCAAGACTACCCCTTTAATCACTATTTAAAATACTACACTAGTATAAAATAGTAAATCCCTTAAATAACTAATAATCTAATTACTACACTTAGTAATATTATTAGTAAATGAACACTAGAAATGTGATGCTTCTTAAGCTTTCTTTTAGTGTGAGAATGTAGAGAGAAGTAGTGATTTTGCATGAATGAATTATATGAGGTAGTGTATTGTATAAATAAGAGGAAAAACAAGCCATCTTTTGGCTTGTGAAAACCGGTCACACACACCCCACATGGGTGGGGTGTTGTCACTTCCAATTGTTCTTAACAATGTAAAAAGGTTGAGTGTTGGTAATAGTTTTGGGTATGATTATGTCTAATTTCCAATTAGAATAATACATAAAATAATCACCCTCTTGGCACACTACCAAAACCGGTTCACCCATGTAATATGGGTGTCCATTTTATTTTTGCAATTTGTCATTTGTCACAAGTGTGACATGTGACATATAACATGCAATTTTGCTTATAAATGTGCATTTAACCAATTTAAATGCAATTTCATAACAAATAAATTAGACTTAACATTTTAAGTCACATTTTATAATTACATGTAAATAAAATGGGTCCTCTCATATTTGGTTAAAATAATCTACAACAATTTGTAATTATAATTAACCAAATTAACTTATCTCAAATGTTTCATAAACATAATGCATTCTTAGTAATATAACAATTAAATTACCAAAAATGAATCTTATTTAATCATATTACAATAAGATATATTTCTCACTCACAATTTAAACTTGGTTCATTTTAAGGGATTAATTAATCTGTATCACTATACAATTAATTAATGTACATGATTAGGGGATTGTCCTTTAGGTGTGACCTCAAGGGATCAACTGATCACCACCGTCATACACAGTAACGTCAAACTCAATTGAGCCAATCGTTACCGATTTATGTTGACCAGTTGACTATAATATTCATCATCCCTTTGTATTCTTATTATTGAGATTTAATTATGTGATCGCACTATTGTTGAGGACATTTACTCCAACAATCTCCCACTTGTCCGAGACAAGTGTGCGTCACCAATTCTCTTGTCCTATTACAATCTCCCACTCAATGCAAGGTGTCTTGCAGGTCGTACTTGCATTTGATCATATCAAGAGTGGTTTCCTCGATCTGGAGAGTAACTGTCTGACCGGAATTATCTACCATAGATACCTTCCGAGCGTGGCCACGCATTTTCAGCTTACTCCTCCTCGAGTGGCCTTGAGATTTAAAACAACCCTGACAAGGGGTGGACAATTCCTATCGCACTATTCCCTTTGCATAGCCACAGCTCATCATGACCCAAAAGATGCCCATTTGACCCCAGTTACGAAGGTCGTAGAGCATAAATCAAAGTCACTCTGAAACTGTGCCACCTTAGGCGAACAGTCTTTAGTCAAAGAATTGACTCAAAAGAATACTAGTAGCTCTTGCCACGACCAGGCTACAAGAATTGCCAGAATTCTATAAGCGGTCACTGCCCGACAGATTGTCCCTTACAGTCTGTCTATGTGATCGATTGGTCATCCCTATGACCCTATGACACTTGAACTTGCCATCAATCGCACCACAATCTAGTCACTTCGAGATGTCACCTCATATAAGTGACTAGGGGCCTATGCTATGTTAATCCAGTCCATTTTAATGGAGTCCAAAATTGTCTCTACAATCCATTTGGATATAACAAAGCACAAAACCGAGTTTATGAAACTCAAACGATAAATGTGATTATCATATATGAACAATCAACACAATGTTATTGCTTCATATCATATAATCTAAAGTTTATTTCGTCCATGACAATTCATGACGATCTTATTAAATGCAATAAAGGCTTGGGTAGTGAATATACCATATATTCATTTATTCCAACCTTGTGAGTTGCTTTTTCCTTCCATCCAACGTTATTCCTAATAACATGAATTCATCTACGTACATGTCTAGATCTCTATCTAGTGTTGGGCTCTTTAACTTGAAAGATACTCCCACTCGTTATCATGATAACTGATAGGTATTAAGGTGAAATGAGCTACCATTAGCTCCTTGTAAGCCACCTTATTCTCATCATAATGTACTACGTCTCTATTTGTAGAATTTATAATGATTGACTCTTCAATCATCCTTTTAGTTATTCGCTTCTTTTATAACAAAAGTACGCCTAGGATTTCGATAAATCCTTTTATAAGTTTGGAAATTTGGGTTTGTGTAACCTTTACCACATTGTCAAATTTTCTCTACCAAACACAAGAATGTATCCTTAGTTCTCCTCGAGAACTCTATGGATGTTCTTGTTAGGCTATTCAATGACACTCATCTGGATTGATTTGCTATGGGCTTGTCATGCTCCTAGCATACAATTTATTTAGGTATGTGCATGTTATGGCACACATGATCGATATCATGTGATCAACAACTCTTAGGTTCAGTGGATGACTATGACCCTTTCATAGTGATCCCACTTTTATCAACATAAACAACCTATTTAACTTGTTGAATAGATTAAATATCTTATCGATATAAGATACCATTTAAATGCCAAGCTAAAATCTTCTATTCCACAATAGATTTTGATTTCAGTATACACGTTGCCCTCTTTCATCCAACATTAAAATCCAACCACTCCTTTCAAAAAGGTAATATGAATATGTCACTCTTAATGAGTGAAACGTCATTCACGTGGAAAATAATTTCTCCCACTGAACTTCATGTCTTTACATGATGACTTAAACTCCCACTTAACTTCATGTCTATACATGACTTTAACTCCCACTGACTTTCATGTCTATACATGACTTTTCGACAATTCGAGTGAAACCTTTCTTATATTTTATAATAGAAAAGATCATCATAACCTCTAGGTAGATACATACAATAGGCTAGTGTCATGTACACGTCCTATTCCAAATCCCTATTTGGACATGTGGTTTTGATGTGTATCTTGTACACACCTATTATGAGGTATTTCATTGATGATTTGGATCTAAGCATAGTTAAGCATTAACTTAGCTTTTGTAGACATCTACATGTCTATCCATGCAACTACAATTGGACAACTCCAAATAAAACATTTTCTTTGCATGGATTCCATTTAGTTTCATAAGTCTCTCATGTTAGAAAATCAAAATTTAAAATTTCTAGGTGCTTAATAGTGTAATTCAGTCTTAACTTCAGTCCTTAATAGTGTAAATTCAGTTCTTAATAATGTAACTTTAATCTTTAAAAGTGTCACTTTAAGCCTTAAAAATGTAACTTCAGTTAATACTACTGTACTTAATAGTGTAACTTTAATCCTTATTAGTTTAACTCATTTAATAAAATGAGATCTAAAATTACTAAAAAAACATAAAAAATTTGAAAATTTTGAAAAATTAAAAAAGATGTAAAAATTACATAACAAAAAAACAGATTTCGAAAAAAAAATACCATAAAAATAATCAAGACGGAATTAAAAAAACAAAAGTAGATCTAGAAAGTAAAAATAATATAAAAGAACACTTTAGTCAATAATAGTATAATTTTTGTTAATAATGGTGTAACTTCAACCACCACCAATAGAAACAAAAACAAAACATATCATGCTCAGTAAAATAAAAGATCTAAAAGAAATAAAATAATGAATCCAAAAAGAAACATAATAGATCTTGAAAAATTAATATATAGATAATATATAATATATAAAATTTTTAAAAAACCAAACAAAAGAAATTGTAAAAATTAAAAAAGATCTAAAAAAACAAAACTAAAAACAGATTTGGAGAAATAAAAAACATCAACAAAAAAAACGAGATTTTTTTTTTGGTACCAATGTAAGTATATATATAAATTTCCAAAGGCAATTACAAAAAACGAGATTTAATTTAAAAGAAAGTGGTTTTTTTTTTCTCTTTTTTCCAGATCGGAATTATTGTGGTGGTTGTTAGTGGTGGTTGGAGTAGGGTTAGGAGGAGGCGTGGGGTTATAGGTGGTGATTGGAGGAGGAGGCACATGAGAGGCGGCGGCACAAGGGAGTACGGTAGCGTCGGTAGGGCAGACGGAGGTAGTGGTGGTGGTTTGTGGTTTTTAATTTTTGAGATCTAGTTTTTTTGGTGGTTTTTTTTAAATCTAGTGGTGGTGTTGGGTGGTTACTTTGTTTTAATTTTTTTTGGATCTTGAAATGGTGTTTGTAGGGTGGTGGCGGCGGCAGTGGTAGAGAACGACGGAGGGACGGAGATTAGAGAGAAAAGGGGGCGAGAGGAAGGTGGGGGACTGGGCGGTGGTGTTGTGGGTGGCAAGGGGTTCGTGGTGTTGTGGGTGGCAAGGGGTTCGTGGTATTGTGTTGTTTTTGTGGATAAGTGGGTGGCGGAGGGGTCGTGGAAGGTGGCGGACAAGGGGGGAGGGGCAGGGCGGTGGCAGGGGGTCGTGGAAGGTGTGGGCAGGAAAGGTGGAGGAGAGGAGAGTGGTGGTGGTCGCGCCTGTGAGTGAGGGAGGAGGTGGCGGCGTGTGAGTGATGGTGGACGGTGGGATTGAGGTATTTTTTAGGGTTTTTATATGAGGTTTTTTTACTAAATTAAATCTTATTTAATCGTATTAAAATAAGACAAAAATTTATTCAGTCAGTTATCGTATAATTGACTAATAAACTTAAACGGAATGAGTTCCTAACTCAATTTCCAATAAATAACTCTCGTAACAAAACATATATCAAATATATATGTAAGGGACTTAATTAAACTGTATCGTATACAAATAATTGCTTTACTATTTGGGTCTCATCCTATAGGTGTGACCTAAAGGGATCAGTTGATCACCGCCGTCATACGACAATAACGTCAAACTTTAGTCAGCTGAGCGTTACCGATTTACGTTAATCAACTGACGTGGAGTATAAAAATATACTAATCATGCCACGTATATTCCAAATGAGTTTTATTATATAAATGCACTATTGTGGATGACACTTACTCCAACAGGTACCTGTTGCAGAAGGGGTACTTGTTTAAGGGGAACAGGTTATGTGTACCCAGGGTTCATACAAGGACTTGTTGGTGAGGAAGGTTTATTCTAATGGACTAGCAGCGCATTTTGGTGTGCAAAAGACACTAGATATCCTACAGGACCAATTCTATTGGCCCAGGATGGAGGGAGATGTCCAAGCAGTCATAAGGAGGTGTTCTGCATGCCAGAAATCCAAAAGCTCATTCTAAGCAGGCTCCTTACCAGTACCAGACAAACCCTGGGAAGACGTAAGTGTAAACTTCATTGCTGCCTTGCCTAGGACACAGATATGAAGAGACTCTATCATTGTTGTGGTGGATAGGTTTAGCAAAATGGCCCACTTTGTGGCTTGTAAGAAGACTAAGGATGCCTCAGGAGTGGTTGATCTGTATTTCAAGGAAATATTTATACTACATGGGGTACCTAGGTCCATTGTCTCAGACAGGGACACAAAATTCCTGAGCTACTTGTGAAAAACCTTGTGGAAGCTATTGGACACTAAACTACTCTTCAGCACCTCTCACCATCCCCAAACTGATGAGTAGACAAAGGTGACCAACAAGACTTTGGGGAGGATCCTCAGATGGAAGTCATTGGGAGATTGGGATCTCAAGCTAGCTCAGGCAGAATTAGCTTTCAACAGAGCACCCTCATCAAGCACTAGTCACAGTCCCTATGAGGTAGTCTATGGCAGCAACCCACTCATGCCTATAGACATGTCGAATGTACCTAAGGAAGTGATGAACTATGATGCCAAAAGAAAGGGTAGAACATATGCTCAGGTTATATGAGATGGTCAAAAAGAAGAATGAGAAAACCAATGATTAGTACAAGCACAAGGCCAAGGTGCCAAGAGGGAAGAAGGATTTTGAACCATGTGACTAGCTATGGTTGCACCTAAGAAAAGAAAGATTTCCTAGCAAGAGAAAGAACAAGCTTATGCCCAAGGTAGATGAACCTTTTGAAGTCACAGAGAAGGTGAGAGCTAATGCCTACAAGATAGATCTATCAGGGGAGTATGAGGTTCATGACACATTCAACATATGAGATCTTAGTCCTTATTATGACAATGAAGATGAGAACTCTAAGGATTTGAGGTTCAAATATTTTCAACCATGGAAGGATGAAGCATGAGCTAAGGGCTCAGCACCACCAGGACACTCAGAATCCTCACGGGACCATGTCAAGACACCAACACAAGCACCACCATCAATAACCAAAAGATCAAAGACAATTCAGCCAGTCAAGGAAGAAGCAGTTCAGGCAGAGCATGGTTCTAGGCCAGATATCTTAAGGCAACTATCCAAGCAAGGGCTCCAACTCTTTCTCCCATCTAATTGAGGTCCTTAGCTAGCTAAAAGTCATGGACAAGGTTTCCTAAATTTTCCTAGAAGTCTACCTAAAACATCCTACAAGTTCAAAGGTCATAACAAGAAGACAGTCAGGCACAAGGGCCAATTAATCCATCCAAAGCCATCTTCTTTTTGTGTGACCAGTCTTAACATTAATAAGGTCCTAGAGAAGGTCATAGTAGTACTGATGTAAAACACACTCGTTTTTTTGGTTCAAACAGTTCAGGAAACTGTTCGTTTGTTTTTAATAAAGTTGCAGCGGAAATTAACGTGTTTTTGTGGTTTTTGTATGTATATGAACGAAAATATAAAGGATATGACGTGCTCTAACTCTCCTCCCTCGCAAGGAATTCGATTTAGCCACGAATAATACTCAACCTCGCAAGGAAGAATATGGATTAACTCACTCTCGCAAGAACGAATTAATTTGATCTTTATAACTCGCAATGTAACACCCGGAAATGTACCCTATTTTTCTAGTAGAAATATTTTACGAAATCTTTTCAGCGAATTTAAGTTTTAAATTAGCTTTTTATGTTTCGAGTCGAATTTAGAATTTCCGAGTTCGTATTTGGAATTTCTGCGAGATTCCATGAAAATCCCGTCTTAAGTCGAGTTTGACTTTTCTTGACTTTTGAGTCGAGTTTGACTTTCTTGACTTTGGAAACCGTCTTTGACTTTTTCCTACATAACTCACACTACTCCTTAACCTATTTTTCCTACTCAAAATCAAATAACACTTTTCTTCCTTCATAAGAAATCCCAAACCCTTGTTTCCATTTATTTTTCGATCTTTGAATCATCGTAACTTCTTCGTTACTTGATAGAATTTACGTAAGTTTGTCTTATTCTTCTTCCCGTACCTTCCTCTATCCGTATAGATATAAAAATCATCGTCTTTCTCGCTTTTCAAATTTCCCGTCTTTCTCAAGATGAACTTTATTCATCTTTGTACGATCTATTTGTAGGTGGTGACCTCCAAGATCCCGACAAAGACTACTTTCTAATTGAAGAGGAGCTTGACGATTAGTAGAGACGCTTAAAGGTAACGGTGAAGGGTTACTCGGTATCATTTACGTGTTTTACATGTTTATATGCTAGAAATCGTATTTAGAATACGATTAGGAAGATTAGAAATCATGCTATGATTAATGGATGATGTTATATGATGAATGTTGATGATATATATTGATTTTTGATGATTATTAGAAGTATATATGAGAATTGGATTGAATTGGTTAAGTGAGCAAGGCTCACGGGTGAACAGGTGCTCCTGGCCGGTCGACCGGCTGCCGGTCTGCCAACCGGCTGGGAACACATCAGTAACACCTTTGGAAATTTTGGATTTGTATGAAGAGGGGCTCTGTGCCGGTCGACCGGCCGCCGGTCTACCGACCGGCCCAGACTACTTTCTCTGTTTTTCTATGATTTTGGAATTTTGCCCTGTGTTCTGAGCCGGCCCACCGGCCACCGGTCTCCTGCCCGGCCTGGAACACGGCTGTATATTTTTCCTACAATTTCTAAAACTCGTAATTTATAATAGTTCGCATGATCCGTTTATCGTATAATTTTACGTAGAGTCTTATAATATTCATGTTTTGGGTATATGATATTTTATTCGCTTGTATCACATGTTTCGTGACGGTTTTTCGATATGTTCCCACTTTGAGTCGGTTTTTACAAATGATACGGTTTGAGCACTATTTTGTCTTGTGCTTTGTACTCTCATTCCCTTGGCTACCTTCCCGTTCGTAAGGCTGAAATGTCGGAACGGAGAGGTATCCTACTGCTTAAATGCATGTGTAGTGGGCATATGACGACGTTGTTGGGAGTTGAACGCTATGCGTTGTTCGACCCGGCCGTCAAATGTTGTATACTTGCGAGGTGGTGTTATTTGCATGTAGCGTACCGCTTGTTATGAGGCTTGTGCTCTTTTCCGCCTCTTTCGTGAATTGATCTACCGAATTTGGGGTACTCGGCATTTATTATTATAAGCCCGAGTCTTGGATGCGAAACGGTTTATCGCATGTCGAATCGGAACACGTTTATTCCGAGATCCTGGCCAGGTTTAGACTAGGACCGGATATTTATTATCGTCGTGCTACCAGGAGGAAATTAGTCTACATACGCGAAATGTTTTATCGTGTATGCTTTCAGGGAAATGTTTTATCCCGTGGATGCCTATTAATCATACTTGCCATGTACACGATGCTAGTGCGTTTCATTTACCGTGAAAGATGTCGTCTGTGTCGTCGTTCTTTGAATGCGTGATTTCATGATATTGTTCATGGTCATTGCATGATGGGACACCGTCAATGTCTTGGTTCGTGAATGGATGATAATATGTTGGATTTTTGTGAATCATCGCATGACTTGACTGGTTTGTCTGACGAGTCTCAATCTTATCAATCTTATACCGCTAACGGTGAGATGTAAGCCCTAGTGAGCGTATTCGATTGCCTAAGAGTGTCTTTCTCGAGTCTTTGAATAACATGATGGTTTCGGATTTGATTTCCATATGATCTTATCATTATATATATTGGATTGCCTATTTATCCTTATCGTATCTCACATGTATATCTATATATGCATGACTTTACTTTTGTATTACCTTATATGTCCGTTTGATGTGATATGGCTGGGAGAACCCGGAGTTACGCCCCACTGACTGTGGCGTTCATGTTTTTCATGAATGAACAGGTTGCTTGCATTGGATGACTTTTTGGATATGATGGTTTTGGGGTTCGGGTGTGAGCTAGCGGGCGTTGTCCCTGGAAGTTTCACCTCTAGACGATAGTAGCTAGTTTTGTTAAACACTTGTTCTTTGCTAACATTTTAAGAGACCCCGTCTCTTTATTTCAATTCCGCTTTTAGTTTGTAACATTTTGACACACCTCGTGTTATATATATCTTGCATGTTTAAAGGTTTTTAAAATACCGTATTTCCGCATATTATTTCACATGCTTGTATGTTTTCTATTTCCGCATTCGAGAGGGTTGTCACACGCAAGCTATGAAGAACACACAAGTAATCTTGTATTAAGCTCTCAAATTGTATGAATAATTATGATTACATAGCTTGGTATTTATACTACTACTACTTACCTTAAACAAACTAGATAGAAATTAGGAAAGTGTGAATACTACCTTATTATTAAATAAGATTATCACACTACTTTATTCAAATTAGTAAACTAGAAACTAGGAAAATAATCAACAAGACTCTCTTATGAAAAGTAAACTTGAGAAATATTCAAACCAAGCTTCCATCTTGCATACATGTTGATGGTTATTCGAGAATTGTGTCACCCGCGTAAACCTTGGACAGCTCAACTTGAAACGATCATATCTCCTTCGTTACTTATCCAAAAAAAGCATGTGACCACTTGTTGGAAAGGTAACATCATGTAGTTTAATATTCAAGTGGAATCACGTCCAAAATAGATATGGATTCTGAGATAATTAGCTTTAAAGTTAAGGGAACGAATCTAAAATGTCAAGACTGAACCAACCTTGCATTTTGAGCATATAGCCATGTCCCTCCTATATCATTCTCCATTTCTTCAAATAGAATCGTCCCGATTCTTGGACCTACAACCTCCCGGATCAAAAACAATCGTAAAGAATTTAATAGCAAACTTGAATAAGAACTTGAAGCTATTAACGCACACCACCAATCTCTCTTTTAATTCGTCATCTTCAATGTAATTCTCAAATTTGCTACCATCGACACACTTAAGCTTCACTCTTTTCATGTGTCTTCCGTTCTTAAGCTTTCCTTCGTTGTGCCTTCCATTCTTGTGCTCACCAAAATCAAAACAAAGCTTTCTTGGTATAACAAGATCATCATGAACATCAATAGGAATCGATTTCATCAAGAAATAAGAATTCCCGCCATATAGTCTCGTATCAATGGATTTATCAAGTGGTGATTGATAAGGTGCACTAACTTGAGAATCCAAACAAAAATTATCGTATATAAATTCCTCACCCAAGATTGCCGTAAGAGTAAGATCATCTTGATTTTCATCGCCATAACTTGTGTTATCATTCTCTTCCATGTGAGCTTCATCACAAACTTCTTCAAATTCTTCATCACAAATAGATGATAACTGAGGATAAACTAATGTCGTATCTTCTATGTAAGATTCATCCTCAAAAGAAAATATTTTATCTTCAGTTACATCTTCTATATCTTCATCATCAGTTAGTGGATCAACAATATAGATGGTAATTTCGTCTTCCTCCTTTTTTGTTTCATCATTCGGAATTAAACAGTCTTCTGTACTGTTCGTTTGGACAAGGTCAGATATCATCTTCCCTACATCTTCTACATGTTTCCTTTCTTCATGAACAATATTGGAAAACATAACCTCACCTTCTTCCACCGAACTAGCTTGAAGATTTTCCTTGTGAACCATTGCTTCTTGGTGATCATCAACACTATAAGGATCATCCACATGAACCTCCTCTTTCTTATCTTCACTTGTCGCCTCCTCTCTTTGAGGGTCAGGTAGCACAAAGGTTGGAAGGAGATTACATAATTCATCGATCGTTAGATCGCGTTTTTGTGGGCATTCTTTAGCAATGTGTCCATGGCCTTGGCACTTGAAACAACGCCTTAATGAACTTCCCTTGTTCTCTACGCTCCCACTTTTTGTTATTGTCTCCACTTCTTTTTTGTGAATGACTTCAAATGACTCAATCTTTGACTCATCTTTCTTTGCTCTTGGACGTTCATACTTTGTTATAATTTCATCAAGCTCCTTGTGGATATTCTTCCAAAACTTCGCTTCCTCAAATTCCCTTTCTAATCGTTTTATTTCACGATCAAGGTTCTTTAAACCCCAAACCATGATTATAAACACGATGTAGATAAATCACATATTCAAGGACCGTCTTAATTTAAGGAAATCAAGAGCCGAAGCTCTGATACCAAATTGATGTAAAACACACTCGTTTTTTTTGGTTCAAACAGTTCAGGAAACTGTTCGTTTGTTTTTAATAAAGTTGCTGCAGAAATTAACGTGTTTTTGTGGTTTTTGTATGTATATGAACTAAAATATAAAGGATATGACGTGCTCTAACTCTCCTCCCTCGCAAGGAATTCGATTTAGCCACGAATAATACTCAACCTCGCAAGGAAGAATATGGATTAACTCACTCTCGCAAGAACGAATTAATTTGATCTTTATAACTCGCAAGCTATGAAGAACACACAAGTAATCTTGTATTAAGCTCTCAAATTGTATGAATAATTATGATTACATAGCTTGGTATTTATACTACTAGTACTTACCTTAAACTAGCTAGATAGAAATTAGGAAAGTGTGAATACTACCTTATTATTAAATAAGATTATCACACTACTTTATTCAAATTAGTAAACTAGAAACTAGGAAAATAATCAACAAGACTCTCTTATGAAAAGTAAACTTGAGAAATATTCAAACCAAGCTTCCATCTTGCATACATGTTGATGGTTATTCGAGAATTGCGTCACCCGCGTAAACCTTGGACAGCTCAACTTGAAACGATCATATCTCCTTCGTTCTTATCCAAAAAAAGCATGTGACCACTTGTTGGAAAGCTAACATCATGTAGTTTAATATTCAAGTGGAATCACGTCCAAAATAGATATGGATTCTGAGATATTTAGCTTTAAAGTTAAGGGAACGAATCTAAAATGTCAAGACTGAACCAACCTTGCATTTTGAGCATATAGCCATGTCCCTCCTATATCAAGTACCTCTAAAGGGCCCAGGATCAGCAGCAAACAGCGAGACCAAGCAGTTACAAGTTCTGAACGACATTGCCATTTCAGGAAAGAGACAATGTTACTTTTGCAACAACTTTTATGAAAACTTGCAGTCTGTTTCAGCTCGTCTCATTAGGAGACTTTTGTGCATCCGTTTTGTTGTCATTGTGAGGCTATTTCAAGCCCTTAGATGTAACTTTAATTCAGTGGTAGAGATCTCCTTGTAATGCTCTATTTAAAGAGCCTTTTGCACTTTGTAATACTCAGAATATGAATGAATGAAAACCTGGAGTATTTACTCTATTGCTTGTTAACATGTGTCAGTCGTGGTTAGCTCAAACCCTCAACAAACTTGTGTTAATCTTAGTTTGTTGGCCAAAGTTTAAGTCATTCACTTGTGCTAGTCTTAGTGAGTGAGTTGAGCTTAGGATTCACTGAGTTTTAAGTCTATCTTTGCAAGTCTTGATAGTCTTAAGGTCAGGGTTTTATCCTTTGTGTGTGTGTGTTGTGTTTGCTTCTTGTTTCCAGTTATGACCCCTAGTTTGGTGTAATTAGAAGGCACGAAACCCTAGACTTAGATTAGTTAGATTAGATTAGATTAATCCTTTAATTAGTTTAATTCTTTTTCAAACTCCTCCTTAATTAGTTATAGATCTAGTCTTGTAATAGGATTTCTTGGGTTTATTTGTGAAGATTGGTGACAAAGTCTTCTCCTTTATTAAAGATTATCTCTTTATTTATGTTAATCGCATTCCTTAATTTAATTAGTTGGTAACTTTCTTAATCCCTTTTATTCTCTTGTTACCTTTACTTTATTTCACTACTTGCTTGTTTTAGTTTATTATGCCTTGTCTTAATTATTCATCTTATTTCCCCATATTTCTCATGCTAAGTAGTGAGTAGTGATTAGTCTAGGATTAGTGGGGGATAATGGGCTTTAATGATGGTTAATCTTTGTGTTGTCGGGTTGATTAATTGTCTTTCTTCCAACTTATGCACACCACATGTTTGATGAAATGCTTGCTTGACAAACTTGCATGATTCATGTTTGTTTTACATTTCCGTAAGACCAAAAACCTTGGAATATGTTTTGACTTGCGTATAGTTGGTATATCGACCTAGAGTACGCGAGAGCTAGCTTGGTTCGGTATATGGGAGGGATTGTAAGATCGAGATCCTCAATCCACCGTGCCCAAGTTTGACTACTCATTGATTATGAACCCGACTAACTAGAACCCGAACTACCCATTTGAACCCACCGATCCTAGAATTTCCTTTATTGTTTGTCATTGATTATCTTAGTTTCGTTTTATTTTCATATGCTTAGATTTACCTTATGTTCTTAGTTTAGCATCAAACCCATTTTAATTGTGACTTTGTGTAGACTTGAGACTTGTTTATGTGACCTATTAGCATCTCCCGTCCATGTGGATCGACACCCTACTTCCCTAGCTACTAGCTTAGGTTGTTTGGTTTATATGTATTTATCTTGATTTGGGAGTGACGATTGCCCTCATCATAGATGGATTTTGTAGTTTGATACTTGGTTTGTTTGTCACTAAACTTCGTACTTTATAATAATGTAAGTGAATTTTTGATGCATTATCTCGGAAAATTGAGATGGTAGCATCCCTATTTACCTTGGCTGGGTAAATGAGTGTTTTACACCCTCTCGCGCTTTTTGCTTGCGTCGCGCGTAATTTCTGTCTAGCTACGAGTTTAAACTAAGCTAATGTGCGACCAATCCATGCGACCCTTCTCGTACAACCCTTATACTTTCCGACCCTTAAACTCCCTTAACTCGGGTTTGACCTTTATTTCCATTGACCTTGACTTAGTTTTAAAAAGCTTGTAAAAAGACATGTATTACACTGGCCATCCAAACACTGTAATAAATTCCAACAACAACAACACATTGAACCATTCTTTGCAAAAAAACGGTTTTTGTCTATACTTCAAGATCCTATCACAAGACTGCAGACCAAAAATATCAATATCCATCTAAGCATTCATAAAGAATTATGGAACTTTCATTACATACATTATTACTTTCACTACCTCGCTACATCTATATAAAGAATTATGGAATATTGTATCTTTTGTGAATCCTGTTTAATTTACCAATCTATACTTTTCAAAACTCAACCTACTTACCTACATATATTATATTGATTGATATGTTGAATAATTTATATTTTTACATCCAAACTATATTGTATATGAATTTTTATAAGTTTATGTCATTCTATTACTGTCTCTCGATTTGACTTCCGGTATCAGAATAAAATTGCATTACAATAGTTTTAAAATATGACTTGATACACAAATTAATTATATCAACTATAGTTTTAATAGTAACAAAATATTAACGCAATTTACACGAATTTAAAACTAGTTCAAAAGAAAACGCGTACCAAACGGGAATCATACCATAGAGCCTAATAGAAAACCTAAGCAGACCTGAAGCAAAATCATAGGGACTTACGGAGTACCTATTTTCATCACCGGCCAAATTCCCTCTCTCTCTAGTACTTCAAATCGTTATCTCATCATTTAGGGTTCATTTCCTCTCTCCTTTTCTCTCTCCTTCGTCTCTGTATGCTTCAACTCTTAAATCTAACATCAACTCCTACCAATTTTTATATATCGCCTTAATTAAATATAAAAACCCATAATAAACCCAATTATTATTATTATTATCATCAATAATTGTTTGATTCGAATATAATATAATAAAATCAAAGTTGGGCGATCCTCTTAATTAATTTAAGAAACCCTAATTATTTGTTGTTCCTGAACTTGGTTTTTGTTGATTCCCAGATCTTGGAATCGTTTAATTGGGTGGGTTATAATTGAAGAAGGGTTTTTCCGTGGGTTTTATTTAGAAGGGTAAATGGATGGATTTTCAGGTACCAAAAGATTGGATGACAACTCTACAGGTTCATCTTCTTACTTTCGTTTGTAATCTGTTGTTTTACATTTGAGGGTAGTTAGAAAGTTTGTATTATGTCTATATGTGGATGATAATGATGATATCAAGTCTCATTTAATGTACGATTCAAAAGTTGAGATTCCGGGATGCTGTTTGTGTGCAGGTGACTCTGTGTTTGATGCATCTCGTTATGCATTTTTTGGCAACGAAATTGTTGAAGAAGTTGAGTTGGGGGGACTTGAGGATGACGAGGATATCGCAGCAGCTGGGCTTGAACAAGACTTTCATTTTGAGCATGAAGAGGTACATATTATACTCATGAAGCTCATTTGTGCTGGATTAATAGGGTGCTTTCGTTGGAGAATGATTATTTCTCATTTCTTAGTTGCCATGTAATATTAAATATATTATTTCAACTTGTCGTAAAATTTTTATGCAATTTGGTGCTTAGGATATTTCATGTGACTTTCTTTATCAGTTGTTTGTCATGTCATTTGTTACTCTTGTCAAATTCGACTTTCTAATCAAGTGGATGTTGGATTGGTGTGCTGCTGAAATGTTGGTTTAGGTTGGTTGGATAGTCTTAGTAGCACTTCGCAAATATTAGTCCATATTTTGAAACAAACTCATTAATTCGAACTGCAGAATATCACCCCAACTATTTCCCATCGTTCTTAACCTGAAAAATTCTTGAATTACCGAAGTGTGGCCAGCTATGTAATCATATATCATTAAAAAAAGTCAATAAATTGATAGATACATTCCGTGCTTTCATTAAACATTATGTTTTATATTAACCATGTACGCAAAGTGAAATTAATGAGAAACAACATGTGCATCATAAATGAAAATTGACATCCATATAATGAAGTGAGATTGGCATAAGCATAGTGAAAGATTGCCGCTGACACTTGAGGTGCTTGTTACAAGGGCATTAATATCTTTACATTGGAGATATCTATGAAAATCTATGTATCCTTGGTTAAACTTCATAATTAGATACTGTTTCAGCAAACTTATATTCCTTTCCTCCTAATATAATACCATCATTTACTCTTGCCAATAACACTGTCATTTTGATTTCATTGACTTATTGTAACTTAGTACAACACTTTACTCTTGCCAAATGAAATAAATTAATGTGAGTTAGAGAACTTATGGTCATGTAGCAGCAGTTGTTGCCTCAATGATGGGTGTGATGTGTAGACATGGCTTAGGAAGTGAATTCCAATTAACCCAGATATGATTTAACTCAAGTTTTCAAGCTAGAAGCATTAGAATTGCACCATGACCCTTCCTGATCATTGGATTAGTATAGTTTAAATATATGAACAGTTTTGTCGACAACTGAAATTGAAAAGAAAAGTTTTAGTTGTAGTTGTAAGAGATTCTATATTATTTCTCTTTCATTTATTTCAAACTCTCAAATACTTCCATGTGTTACTCATCAGTGTTGTACACTTGAGAATTTTCGATATTGGTTCACATCAAGTGCTTAAGCAACAAGCAGTTCAGTGGAGTTTTTCTACCCAGTGAGAAGTCTTGACATTCTTTGTTCTTCCTGATCCGAATGTATCTACTCCAAGAACCCGTATCTGAAAAACGTCGTACAGCTTAACCAACGGAAATAACAAAATGATTCCTACTCCTAGTAACTATATGCTATAGTAAACGTTCTATAGAATTGATTAATGGTGAGGCTTGATTAAGGCATGTACTTCTTGGGTGCACAGGCATCATATGAAGGCAAATCTTTTATTTTTGAATTTTTTATCAATTGTGATTTGGGGATCGTCAAGTGTTCGATCAAACATGAGTAGAGCTGATCAGCTGATATATGTTGTGCTTGATGCTTTAGATCAACCGTTCTTTTCTAGATGGTAAATATTCTACTATTATGTAGCCAGAAAATTTCTGTGGTTTGCTATATTACTCTGACTCAGACTATCTCACATATAGACACATACTAACCTTTGTCTGATAGTCAACTGTTGGACATGTTCCTGACTGTTTCATTTTAAGCTAAAAATATTAGTATTGTTTTAGACTTTTAGGTTTTAATTAAACAGTCGAGGACATATACTGAACCCTGAGCTATGTTAGGCTCTATGGTGCCCAAGAGTTTCATAGTGAATTAACTATCCAGTTTTCATGAAAAATGCGGCATCAATGGCTTGAAGGAGATAAGTTGGCAGTGAATTGGTATTAGATACACTGAGACTTTGTTGAAATTTGTGCTAACAAGTGTCATGGAGTTGTATGTTTTTTGGATAATTTTTTCTGTCAAACTTATATGAGAAAACTTTATTTGGAAATTAAATCTATGATTTCTTTCTGTTTACTGATTTACATGTACTTCAGGCGGAGGATATGGGATCCTTTTCAGAAATTGATGATCTTGCCAGTGCCTTTTCAACGGTTAGTCTGCCACAATACCTCACTCGTTGTTACTGATGGCATGCAGTGTAATCAGTGTTCATCTGTTGCCCTCTCCTTTATTTTTTATGGATCCGTTAATAGTGTTCAAGTAAATTATATTCCCTTTATTTTATACTTTGAATTTGTTGAATGCGTAAATGAAATGTAAAATCTGGAATGTTGATGTTGAATTTTGTATGATCTTTGGCTATGGTGTATTATGGAATAACACAGCTACTTAGCTCATAATTACAGGTGATCCATAAATAGCCTTTTCTTTGTATTCAACACACGGGAGATGTTATGTTGGTCTGGCTTCTTCTTATCTTATCATAGACAGGAACCTTTGTGTGGTTTAGGGACATGGGTAATGATGTTGTAGGGGCAGTTATGGTTATAGTTTGGTACAATAATCTTTTCAGCATCTTTATGAATTTGAAAGATGTACTCTTGAGTCTTGACCCATCTGCCAACTCATGGCAAATATTAGCGTAGGGCCTCGCACTCTCATTGCTATATATGTTTAACCATGTCAGTATCTGCCTAGCCACACAAGCTAAAATCTTTATTGACTTTTGAGGCACTATTCTTTGCTTATTCCAATTGTTCTTTGGATGCCTTGGGCGTGCGGATTTTAGATGTCTCTACCACGAGATCTCAACCTTGACTCTGTCTCGAACAATGATAACAGTTGAAGATGTATGCCTCTCTTTTCTCATAGACTGGAAGTATTCCATGTCTGGATGGGTATTTAAGAGTAATAGTCAAACTAGTGTTGAACTTTTAAACCTTCTTATACTATTGGTATTATCTGATATGTCGTTTATGCTTTGGAGAGGATCCAAAGTTTTATCTTTCTTTCTCCCAGACTCAGAACTTACTTCGTTTATTTAAAAAATCACATTATTTTGTATTTATGATATGTGAATCCACTTTCCTCTCTTGTCATGTATGATCTTCTATTCATAGCTGAAAAAAGCCAAACAATGAAACTAAGAAAGTCCTATATGATAATGTCAAGACAAAATGATGTTGTTCACTAGTCCAAAAGGATTAAAGATGTTTTTTCTTATGTGTCGAAGGTCCTTAATAATCAGTGGTAATTTATAATTTTATATAACTATTATGTCTTCGGGTTCTTTACAAGCTAACATTTGTCATTGTTATGCAGAACAAGGTAGTTAATGGAACACGTGGTGCAGAGCTCACTGGTGATAGGGACTCTAGAGAAAGTAAGTAAAGTCATCTATCTCATGGCACATTGTTTGTTATTGAGTTTTGTTTTTTGATGAACAGTTGTGAACTTGTGATCATTGGGTTGTGTTATCTTCGGTTTTTCCTCTTGGACCTATGGTTTGTAGATAGTGCGTTTTCATTATTTATTTTTATCTAGGGCCTGTATGGTATACTGAGAAAATGTACAAGTAAGATAAATGAGTTTTACTAATATGACTTCCCCTTCTATGGAGAATCACATTTTGAAGACTGTATTTTAGCTATATTTTTCTTAAGCCTTGGTGTGACCTAAATTAAATTCTCTTGCTTTTTTTTTTCTCACTATTTTCTGCAATTTCAACATTTTGCTAGAAAAGCACATATTAGTAACCGTTGTGGAAATATTCATGTGAATTAGAGCCTTGGTTGAGAGAGCTATTTTATGTGGATATTGGTGTAGAAAGATGTGTAAGCAGTTGCTTTTAATGATGAGAGTGAATATAGGCTTTTGCTTTCTTCGGCTTGTCCACATGCCACTTATCAAGGTAACTTGATGTGGGTGGGGCGTAACCTTGTATTATTTGTAAGGGGATTCATGTTGGTGCGTGTTTCCCAGGCTGGTGTATAAGTGCTTGAGTAGTGCTTGACTCAATCTAGTAACATCTATTACGAATTCCTTCAGACTCTTACATATATACTATGTTTCGGGTAAGAGCGTCGAACACGGGTACACACCCAAGGGTTGGACCCGGCATGACAAATTTTTAGACACGGGGACCTTGTCCTAAAATGAGGATACGGGTGCGTGGACACTTCTTCAAAGCAAAACACCCTTCTAAACTTGAAATATTTCAATATTTTTTAAGCCTATTGAAAAAACGTTTGGCAAATAAGACTTACAATTATGAAATTTAATAATAAAAGCTCTCTCTCTCCCCTTTTGCGGTGGTAAGCCTCACTAGTTTAGCACTCCAAGCAGAAGTGTCGGACTGCCAATTGTCAGGTACGGAATCCATACCCCATATCAATGTCAGGTCGTGCCTACATGGGTACGGCTCGAAGGTGAAGAGTCAAAGTAACAGCATATATGTAGGGCTAATGTTTTTTCATTTGAACTGATGTTCCTGTATGGCTCTTTATGTTACTGAGGTTTTTGCATTTCATTCTGGTGGTTGAAATTGTTTTAGATTCTGGGCGAGGAATCCACTCTTTCATAATACACCCTGCTATTCACAAGATTTATCACAATTTTTTTATTTGGCAAATTCGTATTTTTTTTAACTTGCAATATTTTTCTTTTTATGATGAAAGTTGCGTTTTTTATTTACAAATGATAATTCCAATACTATGAAAAAATCAATTAAAAAGCACCTTTGATACTCGTTGCACCATTTACGTTGATGTAAAAACAAAAGTTTCCATTTATATTGTTTTAATATTGTATATATTACTGGTGCAAATAAAATGATGGAGATCATTATGAATAAGATAGAATACTTTTGGATATTGGTTCTTTGTGGAGAAATAAAGGGAGTAAAGTTACTTAATGAGGTGCGTTTTCGTCCTTTATATGGTAACTGTGAGCTCGATTCATTTACCATACTAGATTGTTTTATTGAGGAGGACAAAGGGGAGAGGAGTTCTATTGCATGGGGGGCCATCTTTTGCGTTGTTTGGCTGAAGCTCATGAATTAGCGGAAGACTCGCTTAGCTTGTTTCTCTCTGGTGCCGTACATGTACTGAAATGGCATTTCTAGAATTAACTACACCTCTAGTGATCCTTCGATATAGTTCTCGATGCAATTTTCATCTTCATCTTGGGTAATTTGGAAACCACCTCTTTATGTTGCTAACACAAGGGTAAGGCTGCGTACATACGATCCCCTATTACCTTGCAATTTGCGAGAGCCATTGAGGCACTTGTTGTGCTCAACCTCTGTTGTATTACTAGCATCCTTCCTTGGTAGGCCAAGAGTGCATGTCCGATTGTGTTACTGTTTTTGTAATTTGTAGAGCATTCTCACATCCTTTTATATGTTTTGTTTTAAAAATTAAGCGACACATGTAGAAGTCCAAGCAAGTGTTTTGAGTTTTGACAAATTATATAGCTCGCGAGATGCCCTTCTCACAGTAAGCGTTTCTTTCTCTCTCCGCTGTTGTGCAAACATACTCCCATGGCTCAGGATTGGCTCGCTGCTCTATCTCACACAATTGGCATTGGGGAAGTAGTGCTCTCTTTTACACGAATTCCTTTTACCAGATACAATTATCCCCAACTCTTTCACTTTTAAGTATTTTCCATGACATTTATATAATATACTCCCTAGTCCCTCCTTTTACACTTGTGCCACTCATTTACTCTATACACGGTCTCCTAGATGGCACTTAGACCGTCGTATTGTTCACTTATGTATTATAATTATCAGTTGCAAATAACTTTTTATGGAAGATCCTTTTATTACAATTATAACTATGTAAAAATTATATTATGAAATAGTATAGTTTGTAGTTTATACATGGTCAAAGTTCGAACTTTGACCTCCAAAAAGGTAAATGGGAGGAACATGTATATAAGGAAGGCGTATTACATTATTATAAACTCGTAATTTAGTTTGCATCAAGAAGGAAAACCAATCAACAAAGGTTCATCAAGCGTAATGCTACTTTGACTACTCATGTATATGCAATATTGACAAAGAAAGTGGAAATTTATTTTTCTTTATACTTCACCAATTTGTTTTTTTCTTTTTTTTTTTGCTACATAATGTTTCTATTTTCCTTATTTTTAGGGAGTATTACTTATTTAACATCGCTGAAATTCATTTTGAGGAGATTATTCGACCAATGGGACTCTTTGATTTTGGCGTCTTAGAGATGTGTCTTTTGTTGTGTTGACCGCGAGCCAAATTAAGACGCTTGACAATGATAGCTAAGCAAAGTGTCAGGTGGGGTGTGGGGATATGGTTATTATCGCGAGCTTAACAAAAGTGATATGAGGATACATAGAGAAGTTTTAAGTGTGTTGTTTGGACTATGGACACCTTCACTGGAACAACCAAACAACTATTGTATGCATATATTCTTTTGAAGTACTATGTAGGTGTTTTTGGTCTTGCATCTATTTGTGTGGCTACTCAATGCTTTTGCGTTGATATTCCTTACAACATTACATGTCATTACAAGTGAGATACTTTATGCAGTTCAGGCCAATTAAATTGAATAGATAATTGAAATAATCTATGATTCCCTTTACCTTAGTATTTTATTATGCTCAACCGTTCAATGCAGTTACATAATCCATCACACTTGTAATATGGTTATCGGTGGTGAGAAACCGTACATGTAATATAGGTTAACCGAGCTGATTTGAGCATTCGCTTGGATGGGCTAGGCTCGGAATTTTGAGCTTGAGCTAGGGATCGGCTCGAAGGTTGTCGAGCCTAAAAAATTGAAGCTCGAGCTCGTTTTGTCATTATATTCTTTTCACTTTCTCACTTTTTGAATAAAAAAAACTGAATATAAATATTTTTAAAACAAATATGATTATAAAATACTAAAAGATAATTTATTATCATACACTTATAAATGCCAAAATAACATATAATATGAAACAAAATTAATACAAAAGAAAACTATAAAATAGCCCAAATGAGCTTTTGAACCGAGCTTTGTTGAGCTCGGGACTGACTTGAAATTAGTTAAACTTGGCTCGAGCAGCTCAGCCGATTCCAAGGCATCAAAGAGCCAGCTCAGGCCATTCATTCAGCCCTGATGTAATGTATGCGTTGGTAATCAAGACTGAAGAATGTTGCAATGTTGGATAGATTTTTCTCTTTCATGACCAGTAATTTTTATTCAGCTAAATTATTTACTCCCTCCTATTCTTTCATTTCTTCCCTCTTTACTTTTTGGGTTAAGTCGGGTTTTCTTCCCTCTTTCCTTTTTTGGTTGTGGGGTTGTGTGTTTTGTGTGGTCCAAATTCATTTGTGTGTAGGTTAGTGTGTTTTGTGTGGTCCAAATCTATTTTCTTAATTCTTGTGCAAAAAGGAAAGGGAAAGAAATGAGTGAATAGGAGTGAGTATTTTATTCGGCTTGATGTTTGTGAAGAAGTTAGATTCCTCTCAAAGCCATCTTGCCTGCTTGTTTTTGGTTTTGGCTTTTGGTTGCTGACGGAGGAGGTTAGTTTGGCTTAGATTCTCATGTCTTCAAAAGAAAAGAGATGGGAACTGAAAGAAAGATGAAATGATTACTTCCTCATCTTCTAAAATTGGCTCTGGCCAATTCGACCATTTTTAATTTTGTAATTATTTTCTACACCATGACTTTGTTTTTTGAGGTAATACAACATGACTCTTTTGTGGTGTGCTCTTTATATTGACGCGTGTACTTAACTCCCTTCGGCCAGTCTAATCCTTTGTTTGACTTTGATGGCCAAACTTATATTGACTCTGACCTATATTGTCTCTACATAAAATAGCTACAACCTTTTTACATATATTTAGAGAAATAATGGTTAAAGGACATGAGTTGACTACGCAAGTTTGTTGAGAAAAACAATTGTGATGGAATATAGAAAATAGTATTTTGTTAACTAGTGTGTTTTCCTAACTATTATACACTCCTTCAGGTTCGTCTGTTGTTGAATGGACACAAGGTGCCGCTTATCCTACCTGGTACGAGCAGCCACTACAGAATTCTGACGATGGATCTGAAGGGAAAAGGTGGTCGTCTCACCCATATGCTTCTCCGGTTCTGATTCCGGACTCAAAACCACTCCATCGAACATCCTCATATCCTGAACCCCAGCCTCAGTATCTTCCTCACCATCACCAAAATTTCTCAAGGGAACCGATTCAAGCGCCAAGATCTTCCTTTCCTTCATATCCTCCTCCTGGCCGGCCACAGATGGTCTTACCGAATCACCAAGCGCAGCGTCCCAGCAGTCCATACCTTACTGGTGGACCCCTGATAGGTTTACATTCACAAACATCCCTTTCTAGTTCTATGACAAGTTTAACTCATGGTACCCATTTTAGTCATGAAAACCACCCTTCTAGCCAGTGGTCCAATCGTCCTGACGTAGTTAATAATATGTTACCACCACATGGACCTCAACAGAACAGATTGATGCCTTCACAGTTGATGGGTCAACACCAGCAATATAGATTGCATCATCCAGGTCCGCCACCTTATGGTCATCTGACAGGGATGCATAACCAACTTCATGGGCCTCAGCTATCTCTTTCCCCACCCCTGCTCAATAAATTTGATGCCATGATGAGCGCTCTAGATATCCGAGATCAAAGACCGAAAGTATCACAGAACAGACCAAATCTTCCAAACTCCCAACATGGATGTGATTTAAACAGCTCCAGGGGTCATGGTGGGTGGCCAGTTTATAGGTCAAAGTATATGACAGCGTATGAAATTGAGAATATTCTAAGAGCGCAGTTGGCTGCTACACATAGCAATGATCCATACGTGGAGGATTATTACCACCAAGCTTGTCTTTTCAAACGAACTACTGGTGCCCGCTTAAAACATCACTTCTGTCCCACCCAACTTAGAGATCTCCCTCCTCGAGCTCGTCCCAATGATGATCCCCATCCTTTTCTCCAAGTTGAAGCTTTGGGAAGGGTTCCTTTCTCTTCTATCCGTAGGCCAAAGCCACTTCTTGATGTGGATCTGCCAGCTTCATCCAACTCTTCGAGCAGTGAACAGAAACTCACTGACAAACCGCTTGACCAGGAACCTATGTTGGCAGCAAGAGTTACTATTGAGGATTGCCTTTGTCTTCTCCTTGATGTGGATGATATTGATCGTTTGCTCCAGTTTAACCAGTTCCCGGACGGGGGTACTGAACTAAAACAAAGGCTGCAAAATCACCTTGAAGGATTAGCTGCTTCCCTTCAGCTTGTAGACCCACTTGTTAAAGGCGGGCAAACCCCTAAGGACGATCTTGTATTTTTACGTATAGTTTCTCTCCCGAAGGGACGCAAACTTCTCGGCAAATACCTCAGGATGCTTTCTCCTGGAAGTGAGCTGCTTCGGATTGTCTTTATGGCCATTTTCCGTCATTTGAGATTCTTGTTTGGCGTTTGTCCGGCTGATCCAGTTCTTGTCCAGTCAACCGATAACCTTGTGAAGGATATATTAGCATGTATTAGTGAGATGGATTTGAATGGATTAAGTTCTTGTCTTGCTGCTGTGGTCTGTTTCTCAGAACAACCCCCTCTTCGGCCTATTGGGAGCTCTAATGGAGATGGTGCCTCTGTTATGTTAAAAGCAGTCTTAGATAGAGCAACCGAGTTGGTCAGAGGCTCCTACACCATGCCTAATCAAACCTTCTGGAAGGCATCCTTTGACGAGTTTTTCACTTTACTGCTCAAGTATTGCTTTGCCAAGTATGAGAGTATTGTAATAGAATCTGATGCAGCACAAGCTATTAAAAGGGAGATGCCAGTCGAGCTTTTGCGAGCAAGCCTTCCTCACATTAGTGACCATCAGCATAAGCTTTTAATGGATCTTGCACAAAAGTCAGTACCCTTTGTAGGCTCATCTGGTCATGGACATAATGGTAGCCTTGATGGTTGAGAGGAGTTGTTTAATTTAAGTCTGCAAATCGATGCAAGTGAAAGGTCAAGCCTCCAATTTTTTTGTCAATTGCAAGAACATGCATGATGGGAATCTCTATTGGAACTCCCTCAGTTTACGAGGCAGATAAGCCGGTTGTACTTGGAGAATACTTTTTATGAATCTGGTTAGCGTAGATTGTACAGGGTTCACGATAGGAATCCCGATCCCTTGTTCCATGTGTTATTTTGTCTGGAGGGCCTGGGTGAAGTTTGCTAAATCACATCGTTCTCCAATTGAGTCCCCCTGAAGTTGTACTGAAGAAGTAGAGCTTTGATGAGGTATGGTATACATGGAATTCACTGGCCTTGATTGGAGTTGTAGGCAATTGAAGTCATTGGTGCCCGCTCTATAAGTTGTAACAATGAATGATAGTTTTAAAGTTGTTTTTTCCGGCCAAATTGCCCTACAGCATGTAGTTCATTCTGTTTTTGTTCGGGGTGTAAATTTTAACTGCATTTGCTGCTTTCTCTGTACCGAGAATAATCTTGTTCCTTGTAGTATTGTTTCCTTGAAGTACTTGATAGCAGTAATGCTGAATTTGCCGATATATTCATATGTACGGTCCCTGTATTTTGGAATCTGACGGGATCATTAATTCGTAGATTGTGCACAGTATGTTGGGAAAATGATACTTGTATAATGTGTATGACAATCCATACACTACCAATTAAAATACGACATATTGCAGTTGCATTTTAACTTGAAGTGGTTATATTAGGGATAGTTTAGTCATTGTTCGTGATATAGTTAGTGTTTCTTTATCTTAATTAAGATAACTATAGAAGAAGATTTTTATTTCTTAATTAATGTTTATTTTCGTTTATTAATTAATTTATTAGTTATTAGGAAAAATTGTTGATTACAGCCTTTTAAAAACATGATTTTGACAAACAACCTTATATAAATATTTTTCAAAATTACACCCAACTAGTTAATTTTGATGAGAAACTATTGTCAAAACTTTCACTCTGGCGGAATCTTATAGCTAATTTTGAAATTTGTCATTTAAATTTATCTTTTATGATGAAAATGCCCTTGCTATCAAACACTTTCTTCTTATATACTCTTATGTTTGAATGTTAGACTATCGCTCCCTTTCATTTCTAGTCTTCAAACTTTCTCTCACTTCTCCCTTTCATTTCCCAATCTTCAAACTTTTTCTCACTTCTCCCTTTCTTCATCATCTTTTCTGTTATTTACCTCTCACATTTCAGCTCTTGTTAGTTGTTGATGTAAGTTTCTTAAACTCGATATTAGACATTTCTAATATCATTTTATGAATAGTTTACTCTTAAACTATTTAGATCTTATGCATGCTGATAAGCATTTAATTAGTCACATTTTTCCTCTCGTTTTCGTTCCCATTTGGCCCGTTTACACGGATTTGCGTGCCCTTAATTGCATTTTGCTTCCCGATTCCCCGTGCTATGAATTTCGGTCTCAATTTGCAGGAATTAAGGCGTAAACGAAGAAATCGGTGCATAAAGGCCTTGCATGAGTCGGGATTTGGAATTGAGAAGAAGAAATAAGGAGAGAGCTAACAGGGGGCGCAAGCCGGTCTACCGACCGGCGGCCGACCACCCGGCTCGGACCACAACCCCCACAAAGAAAGGAAAAAGAGAGGGAGAAGAAATAGGCCAGGTAGCGCCGACCGGGCACCCAGCGGCCGACCTACCACCCGGCCTGCGCAACATCAGACAACATTCGAGAATTTTGGCGTGCTCCAGGCCGGTCAGAGGCCGGCGGCCGGGCACCCGGCTGGGACCCCCTTTCTCATACTTAGATTATTTTTTGGAAAAGAAGAGAAGGAAGGATCTGATGTGTTCCAGGCCGGTCGGAGGGCCGGCGGCCGGGCACCCGGCCGGGAACACAACACCGCATTTTCACCATCCTCTTCTAATTTCTTTCTTAAATTTTGAGATACCTATATATACCCTCCCCCTAATTTTTGTAAGCAGCTTTTGATGAACTCTTAGCACAAAACCCTAGAAATTTTGTAATCTTTAATACTCACTAATTACTCTCTTAATCGTTCCTTAATTAAGTTTAGTTTCTCAATTCAAGTTAGTAGATCTAGTCTCTCTTAGAAGAATTATCATAGTCTTGGGTTTGTATTGAAGATTTTGGGTGAAGACATTCTCCCTATTCATTAATACAAGTATTGTTGGTATAAATTCTTCATCTTTTACTCCCTCCTAGTCACTCATTTCTTCCCCTTTCCCTTTTACACAAAAATTAAAGAAATGAATTTGGACCACACAAAACACACTACCCCAGGCCACATACAAATGAATTTAGACCACACAAAACACACAACCCCACATCCAAAAAGGGAAAGAGGGAAAAAAACCCGACTTACCCAATAAGGAAAGAGGGAAGAAATGACCGACTAGGAGGGAGTATTTTTTATGCAATTTATTTCATTTCAAGTTAATTATTTGTCATTTTGATTGTTAGAATTATTCATTTCCAAAGCATGATGTTCATCTCCTTATTCCTATTGGTTAGTTGTTTGATTTCCTTCAACATGAGTGAGTAGCTTCCCTCTAAGGTTTAGGGGGAGCCTAAGGGAGGATTATGTGGGATAATTGGTTGAGTGATTAGTAGACTTGTGGTGATAATTAGAGTATTACCCATATGCACACTAGGTGTTTGATGAATTGTGTAAACGAAAGTTACACACTTTATCAAGTATTGTTTGATTATCTCTTAAGCGACGGTGGTAGAGATGATTAGACTAGTGTTTATATGAGTAATTTGAGACAAATGCGATAACTTTCTTGAAGATTATTAATTGTTGAGACATTAGCAATTAGTTCTACTCAAACTTATTACTCACTTGCTAATTAATCGACTAACCCATTGAACCCCCTTAAGGTGACCCCTTTACCTTAGTTTTCCATAAATTGTTTTTACCATATCATTTTAGCAATTTCTTGCATTTAGTAGTTCATAGTTAATCTTCCCATCCAACTCTTGTTAGGCTAGAATAGGACTCATTCAAGCTTGTAGTTGACCCCTCCATCCTCGTGGATTCGACCCCTTTATACTACTTATATCGGGTTTATTTTTGATGTGTGAATTGACAAACCATTCATCAAATGCATGCATAACAAAAGAATAAGAAGAAACAATTTTCTTACATTGATTATGAAGAAATGGGCACTATATTTGAACTCCTTTCAAATATTGTTCTTGAGCTAGTATGATGAGGATGATCTTCCAAGTTTCAAATTAGAAACTCTCCAATTAGTAGCACTCAAGACAATCTCCAAATAACTACTAAAGTATACTACACTAGGGGTGAGCAAAACCGGGTACCCGATACGGTTTTAATAACCGTATCGGGTACCCGGTTTTTGGAAAGCCAAAAATTAGAACCCGGATCCGACCCGGTTTAACCGGGTACCCGGTTTTCGTATACCCGGTTAAACCGGGTACCCGAAAACCGTATACCCGGATCCGGTTTAATTGATAATGCTCAAACCTCGAATTCGAGTCCACAACATTAGTCACGACCAATGAATAAGATGCTTATTATAATCCACTAGGATCAGTATTACAAAACACAATTACTTTCAAAGTCAGTAGGTAATATAGCAAAATACACATTTGCAAAACTTCACACATAAATTTGTCAATGATAAAGTGAGTTGCGTATATTACAAGTTTCACATAAAATGATTGTTGCTCAAAATTTCACTCATATAGTCAAAATAGAAAACAAAATTTTACATACAACTTTTTTTTTGGTTATTTTTAATTAAACCGGGTCAAAACCGTATACCCGGTTTTGATTTTCCCCGACCCGGACCCGGTACGGTTTTTTTAAAAACCGTATCGTATACCCGGAAATCCGTGTAGTTAAAACCGTATACCGTATCGTATCCGTATATTAAAACCATATCGTATATTTTTGCTCAGCCCTATACTACACTAGTATAAAATGTAGTAACCCTTTAAAATAAATCTAATAACCTCTTATTACTACACTAGTAATGTTATTAGAAAATATGGACTTCAAGTTCCAGTACTTCTTAAGTTTTTAGTGAAAAGGTGGAGAAAATAAGAGAGATAAGCAATTTTTGCATGAATGAATAAAAATGAGATTGTAGGCACGAAATTTTTGATTAAAGTGCCGAACATAAATTAAAATGAATTATTTTAAGTTAATATCAAATTTTAACTTAATTTATTTATATTTGTCCCGCTCAATGAAGTCCGGATCAACCCATATTGCAAATTGGGTTATTTGGGTCCTAAAGCAAAGGAAATGGTCAATTGGGCCCAATAAGAAGACAAACTCTCAAAAGAGTCCATTGAGCCCAATGAGAAGACAAGCTCACAAAAGAGTCAATTGGGCCCAACAAGTCATGCTCATGATGAAAGCCCAAGTCTTCAAGTCCATTAATTAAGGGAGAAATCTCTATAAAAAGAAGACTCCTCCACCCATTTCTTGGAGGAAAAATTCACTTTTACAAGAGCAAAACTCATTTGTCAAAGTGAAGAGAAAAGAGACATCAAAAGCTCTCAAATTCTCTCTACAAATCTCCTTCGCAAGTAGTCAATAAGCACCACAAAACCGTGCCGCCTACGCAAGGAAACTCAAATCAAATATAAGCATCGAAGAGAGATTCAAGTCAACGCGACCCTCTCAAGAAGCTAAAGTCAAGCAAGCGAGCCTCGAAGATCGAAGACTCGTACCTTTAGTAACGTTGTAGAATCAGAGGATAAATAGAGGTTGTATACATAACTTTCTGATATTAATATAAACTCATTTGTTTCTCTGTTTTGTGTTACAATTTTATTGCAATACAAAATTTGTTGTTCCAATTTTTGGTGAACCCGACGTGAAAACTTCTACCTCTCATCTCTACAACGAGCCTAATCAATTTACATCAAGAACAAGGATGTCTCCTCAACAAAATACATCAAGCACACCTGTGAAAACTTATGCATCAATCCTCAAAGGGTCTCCTAGTGTTGCACCTCCATCAAGCATTCGATCAGCTGGTGTTTCCACAAGAGGAATGACAAGGAAGGCTTCTATCAATGCCGCTGCTGAAAGCTTGCGCACAACTCAAGTTCTCAAAAGACCTCGCAAGTTCTCGGTTGCGTCCATTGCTGCTGCAGCTAATGCTATCATCAAGAATGCTTCACCTTCACAAAAGGAGAGCAAGGAGTTCAAGGCTAGTGGTTCATCACCTGGCAAAGTGAAGAAAGCGACGCCAAAGAAAGAGAAAGCTTCAAGCCCGATCTTTGAATCAGTCATGGTCATTGGTAGCTCCAGCGTCGAGGAACAATTGGAGCGCGTGAACAAGCTCCTTGAGAAGATGATGCAAGAAAATAAAGAGAAGCAGTTCGTTCGCTCCCTTAAAGGCATCGCTCACTTTGTGGAGACATGTAACAACGCTGGGACAGATGGAGACTTGCTAGTGAAGCAGTTCGTTCGCTCCCTCAAAGGCATCGCGTTCGATTGGTACACGGATCTAGGTTCTGAGTCTATCGACAGCTGGGACGAAATGGAGAATGAATTCATGAATAGGTTCTACAGTACAAGACGCATAGTAAGCATGAGTGAGATGACAATCACGACTCAATGGGAAGGCGAAGCTGTTGTGGAGTACATCAATCGATGGAGTGCACTATGTCTGGAATGCAAGGACCACCTAAGAGAGACTTCAGCCGTTGGAAGGTTCACCAATGGAATGAACTGGGACCTCCTATACATCTTGAATGGGATCAAGCCTAAAAGCTTCCAGGAGTTGGCAACTCGTGCCCATGATATGGAGATAACGATCAATGCTCGAAACAAGACTAAATCATCCTCCTATAAGACCATTGGTGAGAAGAAGGAGTTCAGGAAAACCGACAAGGGTTCAATCAAAGGGCTCGTCCAAGGAGGCAATGACAGTTACCACTAGTAATACGCCTATCAAGATTTCTGCAAAGCCAAAGTATGAGAAGAAGAAAGAGGCATACGCCAAGGACTTCAAGCATGATAAGCCAACGTTAAAGGAGTTGCAATCGAAGAAATATCCATTTCCTGACTCTGATCTCTTAGGCATGCTCAATGATTTGTTAGAGAAGAAGGTAATTCAGTTGCCAGAATCAAAGCGGCCAGACCAAGCAAATAGATCTAATGATCCTAACTATTGTCGATATCACAGATTGGTTAGTCATCCCTCGAGAAGTGCATAACCCTCAAGGAAAAGATTATGCAACTAACAAAGGATGGGAAGATCATCTTAGATCTAGATGGCGTAGTGACAACAAACCACACCAGCGTGATGATCGAAGGACTTGATGAGCCAACCATGGAAGCTTTGAATGAGATGAACCGTCCCAAGCAAGAAGAAGTATATGTGGTACAATTTGGAAGTCTTGAGCCAGTAGCCTTCAAAGTTCAAAGATCGATATCATCGCCGCATAAGACAATTCAAGGTGCGATGAAAACCATGGAAGCCATTATTGATGATGACAATGAAGGTTGGACTCTGGTGACGCGCAAGAAACCAAGGAAGCAAATAAAGACACAAAATCAACTGCCTGCACCTCGCAAGAGAAAGCAAATTGAGAGGAAGAGCTCACATCGTTCCAAAGGCAAAAAGAAATCAAAGAAGGTGATCAAATCACATGTCCTTCCAATTGATTTACTGGAACAAGAACCTCCAGCTCCTGTCATACTAGAGGAGTTCTTCCTTAAAGGTTATCTCAACGAAGTTACTGTCAATACAGTCGCGGTAGCTGATGAAAGTGAGGGAGATGAAGAAAAGGATGATGCTTCAGAGCTTGTGTGATTGGAACACTCAAGTCTACTTGGAGAGAAAGAAACCAGGTGTGTATCTTGCAATACTGCCTTGACGTTCTCTGATGAAGATCTATTTCTTGGATCAAAGCTCCATATTAGGCCTTTGTGCTTATCAGTCTACATAAGAGAAAAGAAAGTGAAACGCATCTTGATCGTTGGAGGGTCTGGTGTAAACGTCATGCCAAAGGCAACCATGATGGAGTTGGGCATTACAATGGATGAGCCATCCAGTAGTCGAACAGTAATTCATGGCTTCAACATGAATGGTGAACGCGCAGTTGGCATAATTTGTGTGAATCTTAGCATGGAGGATTTATCTTCTCACACCTTGTTTCATGTTATTGATGCAAAGACCTCATTCAAGTTGTTAGGTCGGCCCTGGAAGCACGAAAATGGCATGGTCGCTTCAACTCTTCATCAATGTTTAAAGTATTATCGAGGAGGTGAACGAAAGATCAATGGTGATGTCAAGCCTTTCTCTAAGGTCGATGCATTCTTTGCAGATGCAAAGTTCTTTGAGGAAAATGGCACTTCAAGTGAATTCCTACAATCTATTATCTCATCAACTGGGAAGGGAGGCAAAGGCAAAGAAGTTGTAGTCACTCCAAAAACTTATCCCAACAGTGTCAAGATAGAGAAGGGCCAAAGTAGTCAATCAAAGAGCTACAACAAAGTAAGCCACGCCTTACAAGCCAAGGAAGAAGTGCCCCAAAAGAATGCAATCCCAGTGTTGCGATACATTCCAAGGTCACGACGCAAGGAAGGTGATAGTTCTTTTGCGGAATGTCAAAGTTCAAAGGCTATGCCCAAGGAGAAAGCCAAGTCCAACCACGTGGTCAAGCAAGAGTGGATGGTAAAGCTCGTCACTCCCCTACCCAGTGCGGTAAAAAATCAAGTTGTGAGGCATTCTCCTACATGATTTGTTTCATCTTCAAGCAAGTCGTCTAAGGGACAAGAAAATGGTGTCTTCAACTCCAATGCGTATAAGTTATTAGCCAAAGCTGGATATGACTTTGAAAATCCTACTCCACTTGGCAGTCTTATCAATGCTGAGCCTTATGGTTTGAATGAGACTCAAAAGAAACTTTTGAAGGAGGAGGGTAGCTTAAGTGCTTCAAAGGTTGGTCTAGGATATGAACATCCAACGCCTATAAGGATCGGAGCTCGTCGAAAAGAGGATACATTGTCTTCTCAATACATCACAACTGAAGAGGTCGTGGAAGATGAGAGCACAGATGCCACAGCTGCACCAGCGTGCTCTGTCTTTGATAGAATTCAACCACCTTTAGCAAGAGTGGGTTCTTCTGTTTTCAATCGACTCGGGGGGCATACTACCTCACAACAAGAAATTCATTTGAGGAATCGTTTTTCTGTTTTCAAGAGGTTAAGCATTCAAGAAAGTGTCTCTAAAGCCCGCCAATCAGCCACCTCATCGCATTTGAAGAAGAAAGGACAAGTATTCAAACGTTTGGGAATTCCATCTGGTTCGGTGTTTGATCGACTGCAAGTCCCCAATGAGTTTAAAGATCGCAAGCAATCGCATGGAGCCTCAACGAGTCAAAATGAAGAGGAGGTGAAAGTTTGTGACGATCTCAGAAGTGTCGTCCCTTCCCGCATGAAGCGCCTAGAAGTAGTGAACATAGTGCAAGAGCAACCTCTAAAGGTAAAAAGACATGTTGTGGTCCTTACTAATCAACAAAATTCATCATCTTTTCAAGCAAAGTGGAAGTCGCAACTTGGTGAATCTCCGAATGCATCGAGAGTGAGTAACAAAGAAGACTTGGAAGATGAAGTAATGACAACTTATCATATCACCGTGGAGGAAGTGCCGAATGCTAACAAAGAAGTCTAAGCCGACGAAGCTCCAGAATTGCTAGAGGATGGGGGGCAATCAACAGTCGATGTCCTGAAAGAGCTTAACTTAGGTACTTTGGAGGACCCTAGACCCATATACGTCAGTGCTCATCTTACAGAGAACAAGGTGGATGAGTATTTCAAGCTCCTAACTGAGTACAAAGATGTTTTCGCTTGGAGTTACAAGGAAATGCCCGGCTTAAGCCCCAAAGTTGCAGTGCATCGTTTAGCAGTCAAGAAAGGTGTAAGTCCTAAGAAACAACCACAACGGCGTATCAGGCCAGAGTTGATTCCTGAGATTGAGAATGAAGTCAATAAAATTATTGAAGCCGGTTTCATTCGAGAAGTGAAGTACCCAACATGGATTGCTATCATCATGCCAATAAGAAAGAAAAATGGCCAGTTACGCGTGTGTGTGGACTTTCGGGATCTCAATGATGCTTGCCCAAAAGATGATTTTCCTTTGCCAGTCACAGAGCTCATGATTGATGCGACGACTGGACACGAAGCTCTTTCGTTTATGGATTGCACAACGGGATATAACTAAATACTCATGGCGCCTGAAGATCAAGAGGCCACTACGTTCCGTACTCCGAAGGGGATATTTTGCTACAAAGTTATGCCATTTGGTCTCAAGAATGCGGGAGCGACATATCAACGTGCAATGCAGAAAATATTTGATGACATGTTGCACAAATCAATTGAGTGCTATGTTGATGATGTTGTCGTCAAGTCCAAGAAATGGGAAGACCATATCAACGACCTTCGTACTGTCTTCGAAAGATTGCGAAAATGCCAACTCAAGATGAATCCACTCAAATGTGCTTTTGGCGTTACCTCTGGAAAGTTTCTAGGATTGGTGGTGCGGCATAGAGGAATTGAACTCGATCAATAAAAAATAAAGGCAATTCAGGAAATGCCAGAGCATAAGAATTTGAAGGAGCTGCGTGGTCTAGAAGGTCGATTAGCTTACATTCGCAGGTTCATCTCTAACCTCGCAGGGCGTTGCCAGCCGTTCAGCCATCTTATGAAAAAGGACGCTATATTCCAATGGGATGATAAATTTCACAATGGCTTTCAGAGCATAAAAAAGTATTTGTCATCTTCGCCTGTGTTAGGGGCACCAGTTTCGGGAAAGCCTCTTATCCATTACATCGCTGCACAAGAACGTTCGTTGGGGGCATTGTGTGCTCAAGAGAATGAAGATAAGAAGGAGAGGGCACTCTATCATCTAAGTCGAACTCTGGTGGGAGCTGAGTTAAACTATTCTCTAATTGAGAATATTTGCTTAGCTTTGGTCTTTGCAATTCAGAAATTGAGGCATTACATGCAAGCACACACTTTCCATGTAGTGTCAAAAGATGATCCTATCAAGTATATACTCTCAAGGCCAGTCTTGTCTGGTCGTCTGGCGAAGTGGGCTGTTTTACTCAAGCAGTATGATCTAGTCCATGTACCTCAGAAAGCAATCAAAGGACAAGCTTTAGCTGATTTCCTTGCTGATCATCCAGTCCCCGCGAAATGGGAACTTCAGGATGACCTTCCTGGTGAAGAGATATTCTATGTGGGTGTACTTCCTCCATGGCAAATGTACTTCGGCGGTGCAGCAAGACGTGATGGAGCAGGAGCCGGTGTCGTATTCTTATTTCCAGAAAGTCATGTGTTGCTCTACTCATTTGTGCTCACTCAACTATGTTCGAATAATGTGGCCGAGTACCAAGCTCTATTCCTAGGACTTCAAATGGCAATCGAAATAGGGATCAAGGATTTAGACATCTATGGAGATTCCTTGTTGGTGGTGAATCAAGTCCTTGATGATTATGAGGTGAAGAAAGATGATCTCATCCCTTACCACCAATATGCAAAACAATTGCTTAACAAGTTTGACAGTGTTCATGTCGGCCATGTACCTAGGAGTGCCAATAAGTTGGCTGACGCGCTTGCCAATCTTGCAGCCACTTTGGCACTGGGGGCAGAACAAGTCACATCGATTCTAGTTTGTAACCGATTGGTAGTATCGCCGCTAGAAGATGAAGAGATTGCAGAGTCATCTAACGTGATCAGCGTTTACCAAGTTGACAATGATGATTGGCGACAACCTATCATCGATTTCTTGGAAAATCAAAAGCTTCCTGATGACCCTAAACACAAAGTAGAGATACGGTGTCGTGCTCCAAGGTTCATATTGTAGAGTCTATTGATCGAATACGAAAGAGGGGGGGGGGGGGGGGGGGGGAATTGAGTATTAAAAACTAGCCCCACTTTTTCGATTTATATGATATGTAATTAATTATTTGATCTTATAGATTAAAATCAACTAATTAATTAATCAAAGTAAGCGTAAGTAACGAAATAACGAAAAGTAAAGAGAGTAGAGAGAGACACACGGATTTTTGAAGTGGTTCAGTTTCACACGTTGAAACCTACGACCACTATTCTCGATTAATAATTCTTAGTACCTTTCTACGGATTACAAAAATTATCAACCCACTCGTATAATCAACTATGATTATAACTCAAGGTGAGTATCGCTAAATACTCTATACTATCTTACGTTAATAAGAAAGTACAATATAACTCACACAGATTCTCGTTAAAGAATTGTAAGATTATGTGATGTACTATTATCCAATAACGTATTTCACTCGAGTGATTGACAAAGATTGATGCACGACTATTTTGAAAAACAAACACTAAAAATAATAAATATTTTGCTCAAGGTTTGCTTTAAAATGATTTTGGAAAATTCTCTCAATTAAGTATGTGTCGTGTATATTTCGTGTCTTTCAACAATGAGATGTGAAGGAGTATTTATAATAAAAGCATAGGAGATCTAAAACCCTAGCTTAATATTTAAGAAAGATATTTATCTTTAATATCTTAAAATAATATTTACTTTATCTTTTAGAAATATCTTTATCTCAATTTATTATTTGGTTTATCTTATAGAAATATATTTATCTTTAATATCTCAAAATATTGTTGTAAAGATATAGTAGAATCCTAGATTAAGGTAAACAAGGAAAACAACCTAAGTAGGCCGAAATTCCTATCTTACACGAAACCCTAGGAGCACGCAACCCTAGGAGGCACAAACCTAGGTTTACACGAAACCCTAGATGGCTCAAACCCTAGGTGGGCTTATTAGGTTAACAACAAATTGAGATAGAATATATTAGAAACCCTAGGTAGCATGACAACCGATAAGTTGTATTACTAACCAATAAAATATCATAAATATATTTTGTATTAAAACTTTTGATAAATATAAAAATACTCTTTCACTTTTGAAAACATTCAAAACATTTTATTTCCAAAATCATGCATCAACATTTATCATTCAAAGTTATAGGCTAAAGCTATAACTTTGAGCCTAAAATCACTCGAATGGAATAGTTACCGAATGACGACCTATACTATCTAGTCTTCACAAAGATCTTCAGTATACGGATCATCTCTTCATCTTGATCACAAAGACCCTCTATCTTGAGTCTTGTGTTATTTGAGGTAGATCTTGCTTGTAGCGTTTTTCTTTAAAGTTATGACTGGGTAGCTATAACTTTCATGTAAACTTCCAAAGTTATTCCTGAAGTTGTTATAATTTTGACTCACAGAACTTGTCAAAGTAATGCCTGAAGTTCTTATAACTTTGATCTTCCTTCTCGTAATTGTTGTTAGCTATGATAAGACTAAAGCACACAATTACACGCATATGATATATCAAGTAAAGCACATTATCAAGTAAACACATGTCATTATCAATACTATAAAATTGGTCTAACAAATTCCCCCTTTTTGATGATGACAAGTCTCTTATGATTTCTCTTAATATTGTGACTAAGTATGGTTCCCCCTCAACAAAACACTCCCAAAGTTATAGCAACTTTGATCGCAAGAACATAACAACTTAGCCAAAGTTATAACTTGAAAGACTTTAAGAGATAACGAGTCTTGACAAGGAGCAAGCTTAAGCAAAGACTCAAATCATATCATTTCTTCCCCCTCTTGGCATCATTGAAAAGACAAGAACAAGGATATAGAATGACTAGAATAACATACTCCAAGGCAAGAAATAGATATGCAAAATACGCAATATTAAACGATATATAGCAAGCAAAATCAAATATCAAATGTCAATAAAAACTACAAACCACAATAAAAGTGTTAGGTGCCAAAGGGCCGAATAGGATAGTGTATAAAGCCAAAATGGGCCGAATGGATAAGTAGTTTAAGACAAACAAGGTAATACAAGAAAATCAAGGTAAATCGGGTTGGCGAATGATGTTGGGGTCAATGTAGTCGGGTCGGGTACGGTACTCAAGAGTAGAAAGACGATCAAGGCACGTCGACATATGATTAGCTTGGGCGGTGAGGCATACATCAAAGTTCCGAACCTTCAAAGAGAGAGCCTCCGTCGCATCATGAATAGTGTGCATACCTTCAAGCATTTTCGAACCACTCTTCACCAACGCACCTCCTGGGCTAACCAAGAATTGCATCCGATCCCGTTGCCTAAACATCTCTTGTCGAATATCGACAACATTCCTCTCTAATTTGGCTAGGCAACCATCAACTCCCGTCATCCAACTCCGCAACTCACCACTCACACCCGACCCACCACGGTCACGGGTAGAGCTAGTGTTCCCCATAGCCACGGTTTTGACAACTTTGTCAACAACCGCATCAATTTTCTTATCTTGCGCATCAAGGCGCTCCATTACTTTACCCATAAACATATCCAATTTTGATTCAAGCCCCGAAAAACCAGCCACCACCGGTTTCACATCGACCGAACCACCTTTTGTCATAAACATCAATTCCGGACCACAAGCCTCCAATTTCATAAATTTCAAAAACGTATCACACATATCATCTTTCAAGGTAACACCATAACTACCCGAATCAACAACCCCTTTCGACTTAAGAACCCGAGATATCCACATCCCATACGGTAAGTCAAGGGTCGAATAAATTTTATCTTCGGTTATCGAAAAAGCAGTTTGTGAAATTCTAGAAAACACAAGGAATACAAGATTGACCCGGTTACCTTCCAACCAATTTTTCACTACCATCATCTCATAGCAAGCAATTTTATCCCGTCCTCCCCGACGCGGAACAACCGTATTCCACAGAAAATTCAACATAAACTTCAATTTTGGGGACACATTCCCCACCAACACACAACTAGATAAAGTAGCCCCATCATCAAAATACCGCTTCACCTCCAACTTAGCGGGGTCCGACAGTTCGTCCCATGACTTACTCGGGTCAATTTTGATTCCATCATCAGAACCAAAAATAGAGTACAGAAATCGGCCATGGTAACGGAAACTGGACGACCATTAACCACGGCATGCAAAACTCCAGAAGTTAAAGAAACAGAAGCGTAAAACTGAATTACCTCGATTGGATAAATCGGACCCAAAAACCGTGACACGCTTTCCCACTCTTGAAAATTCAAAAAGTCGTTAAAAAATCCCAAAGCTTCATATTTTTCACACAATGCTTTCGGAAAACTACGACCCCCATGAATACCGTACTTAGCAACCCGATTAACTAACTTTCGTTCATCTTTTGTTAAACGAAGCTTGTCAAGCCCGGATGCCGTTTCTTGAGGTGAGAAATTCCGAAATAGAGTCCGTGTAGACACCTCGGGAACGGTGTTGTCGGTGTCCGTATTTGCTTCTTCTTGCACTCTAATCTTCCCCTTATTTAATCTTCGTCTCTTAGTACCCTCAAGAACCGAACCCGACTCGGTTTGGGTCATATTGGGTGTTTTTTGTTTTGGTTTAGGAGAGAGATTAGTGGGAATGCTAGGTTTTGGAATTTTGGAGTTTGGGGTGTTGGTATTTTTGGATCTTGTGGAAGCCATTGTTGTAAGCTTGAAGTTGTTGGGTAAAAGTTTTTTTTGTTTATTGTTGTTGGTGTTGTGCCGTGAGGAAGGAGAGAAAGAAAGAAATTGGTGAAGTGTTTTGATGGTGATAGTGATAGGAAATAATGAAAAGTGGTATTGGGTTTTGTACTTTTGGACTTGGCATGTGTAGGGTGCCGGCTCTTAGAGTCCTATTTCCCCCCCTTTTTTTGTTTTTGTTTTTGAATTTGGGTAGGAAAAAGAATATAGGGTAAATATTTTTGAGATATGGTAAGGATAGGATTAGGTAAATAAAAATATATGGTAAGATATTGTTGTTTAGGAATTTTCGGCCAACATGGTTACATGGGTAGTATTTTCGGCCAATATGTGGTCCATAATTTTATATCCATAAAATACTTAATATGCATGATACTCACATAAAATATATAATATTAAACACAAATATAATAACAATGAAATATGCGGACACAGTCATACAATCTCGTCTTATTCTAACCAGTCATGTAGGTTCACAAAATAAATATGACGAATTTAATTGCTACCGATTAAACCAATTTCCAACCGCAAAATCTCAAAACGCCTTCTCGCTAACGCCATTGTTAAAATGTCAGCCCATTGATTTTCAGTACTACAAAATTCGAGTTTAATGTTGCCCTTTTCTACATGGTCACATAAAAAATGATGTCTAATGTCTATATGCTTAGTACGAGAATGCTGAGCTGGATTTTTAGAAATAACAATAGCACTCGTATTATCACAAAATACAGGCATACAACCAACATTAACACCATAATCACATAGTTGTTGCTTTAACCAAAGTAGTTGAGAACATACCAGTCCTGCAGCGATATATTCGGCTTCTGTAGTAGATAACACAACCGAATTTTGCTTCTTTGAGCCCCAAGTAATTATGCATGGTCCAACAAACGTAGCGAATCCAGAGGTACTTTTTCTATCTAAAGATCATCCTGCATAATCTGCATCTGAATATCCTACTAGATCAAAATTACAATCAAGTGGATACCACAAATATAAATTAGATGTACCAATTAAATATCTCAAGATACGTTTAACTGCAATCATGTGTGACTCTTTAGGACATGATTGAAATCTAGCACAGGCACATACGCTGAACATAATGTCAGGTCTACTTGCAGTTAAATATAATAAAGAACCAATCATACCTCGATATGTAGTCTCATCTACAGACTTACCATTTTCGTCTAAGGTCAACTTTTTATCAGTTACCATAGGTGTGTCCATTGGATGAGCGTTCTCCATATCAAATTTTCTGATTAGCTCCTTGACGTATTTTTTATTGGTGAATCTTTATTCCTTCCTTAGTTTGTATAATTTGCAATCCTAGGAAGAATTTCAATTCTCCCATCATGCTCATTTCAAATTCTGAGGTCATTAGATCTGAAAAATACTTGCATAATTTATTGTTAGTAGAACCAAAAATAATATCGTCTACATAAATTTGAGCAACAAGTAAATCAGAACCCTCGGATTTTAGAAATAGGGTCTTGTCGACATATCCTCTTTTAAAATTGTTTTTGTAATAAAAATTTGGACAATCTGTCGTACCAAGCCCTAGGCGCTTGTTTCAAACCATATAAAGCTTTATCGAGTTTAAAGACATGGTTTTGAAATTTGCTATTCAAAAATCCGGGAGGTTGTTCAACAAAAACCTCTTCTTCCAAATAACCATTAAGAAATGCAGTCTTAACGTCCATTTGGAACAGTTTCATTCCTTTATGAGCTGCGAAGGCGATAAGCAAGCGAATAGATTCAAGTCTTTCTACTGGTGCAAATGTCTCGTCATAAGCAATCCCTTCTTGTTGATTATAACCTTGAACGACCAATCGAGCCTTGTTACGAACTATAACTCCCGAATCATCCAATTTATTTCTAAATACCCATCGAGTACCAATCACAGTTCGATTTGAAGGTCGTGGCACAAGGTGCCAAACTTTATTACGTTCAAACTGTTGAAGCTCCTCTTGCATTGCTACAATCCAATCGGATTCTGCAAGTGCTTCTTTGATGTTGGTAGGCTCTATGGTAGACAAAAAGGAATAGAATGAACAAAAGTTATTTAATGTACGTCTCGTTTGAACTCCTTTATTCAAACTTCCTTGGATACTATCCATAGGATGAGAACTCTTATATTTCCATTTCTTAGAAGTCCTAGGCTCATCATCATCTGATGAACTTTCACTTTCCTCAAATGATTGAGAGTCAAGATTGGTTCCCCCTGAGTTGGACTTTGGGGTTATAGCTAAAGTTGGTACAACTTCAGTTACAAAATCTTGATCTGAGTTCAAAGTTATAGTATCATCAGCTATAACTTCGGTTTCTTTTTCCTTATTTTGAGAAGAGACATTCGTATCATCAACAATTGTCTCAGTTCTCTTTTCAAGGTCATTTGTGGATTTATCAAGTTCATCATTGATTCCTTCAATAACTTCTTCATTGATTTCTGGCACGTCATCCCTTGAGAGGCGAAAGTCGGGATCATTCATGTCTTCTTCTTCATTCTGTTCAACTTGCTCAGGCACATTATCATCATCAAATACAACATGAACACTTTCTTCTATGCACAAAGTTCTTTTGTTAAAAACTTTAAAAGCTTTACTATGATTAGAATAACCAACAAACACAACTTCGTCACTTCGTGGATCAAATTTGCTTAAATTACTTTTTCCATTATTATGGACAAAACATTTACTACCGAAGCAACGAAGGTGAGCTATATTGGGTTTTCTCCCTCTTAAAAGTTCATAGGGAGTGTTTTTGAGAATAGGTCTAATCATAGCTCTATTGTGCACATAGCATGCAGTACTAATGGCTTCAGCCCAAAAGTTCTTAGGAAGGCCACTACACAAAAGCATAGAGCGAGCCATCTCCTCTAATGTTCTATTCATACGTTCCACGACACCGTTTTGTTGTGGGTTCGTGGTGCAGAAAAGTTATGTCTTACACCATTTTCCCTACAATATTCTATAAAAGCACGATTATCAAATTCGGTGCCATGGTCCGTACGAATGGAAACTAACTTTTTATCATACTTGTTTTGGGCAAGCTTCATTAGTACTACAAACTCATCAAAAGTTTCATCTTTAGTAAATAGAAAGTGTGGGAAAATATCCGTATACTTCCCTTTAAATCACCCAGGATTATAATGAAATTATGATTAAATGATTAATAGTCATAAACGAAAATGCATAATAAGCGAGAGATTAGAAATAACCTTTAGTCCTTGCTTAAAGGCCTAAGAACAATATCAAAATGATGATATCTCCTAATCGTAGCACCCAAGATAGAATGAGAAATGGCCTTTAATTTGCTAGAATATTTTTGTCAAAAGTTACTGTTAACTTTTTTTTTTATCTTGTGATGTGAAGAGATGGAGGCACAAGTGAAAAATGAATTAGGGTTAGAATTTTTCCTTCCTTCCTACTTGTCTCACGGCTCCAATAGGGTTTTTATGAGGAGATTTTTCTCCTCAAAATAACTACCCATTGACCGAAAATTCCAGAGTGAATCTGGACTTTATTTCGGTTAAATTCGCTTTAATATAAAATGTGTATTATTATTATAAATGTCATTTGTGTTGTCATGTATTAATATGTCCATACAACCTTTTGTAGTCGATACATTAATACCGGTCTGACAACATCTAATATGACAATCGTATAATAAATACGTTAATTATAATTATCCGTATAATTATAATTTGCTAATTCAATATAACATTTTATATTCAATTTACGAATTAACATTTTAATTCGCATAAGCTTACATTATATATATGCTGATTAAATACAACAGTTTATATTTAATTACGAATTACTTTTAATTCATCTCAGCTTATATTATTTAATCGTTAATAAATAATCGTCTCATCATCACATTGACTAACCTTTTAGTCAAATACACTGACTAGCCTTTTAGTCATATAATAGGGCATCAATATGAATATTTTCTCAAATAATCACTTCTCTCAAACACATCCTTTAGGTGTGACTTTTAGGGACCAGTTGATCACCGCCATCTGTATGACAATAACATCAAACTTATCTAGCAAGCCAACCGTTATTGATAACGTTAATCAACTGATTATTATAAAAAGTATACCCTGTGAACCTATAGAGATTTATTTATGTTATTGCACTAACTGTGGAGGACACTAGCTCCAACAATCTCCCACTTGTCCGTACAAGTGTATGTGCGATAACCGATTCTCATATCCATAATAAATTTCTCCCAACTCAATGTAAACCAATTTGCAAAGTCCGTATTCACAAAGGTCGTAGTTTACAAGTGATCAGTATCAAGAGTGGTTTCCCCGACTAGAGAGTAACTTAACTGATAAGCCGAATTTTTATTCGGCATGGCCATGCTATTTCAGTTACAACTCCTCGAGTGGCCATGAGAAATAACATAACCTGATAAAGGTTGGATATTTTCTTCAACTCGAATCTTGCAGATACAAGCGCAGTATGAAATGACCCAGTAAAAATCTACTTAGCCTCCTGTTACGGTCGACCATGAGAAAGAAACCAAAGTCACCCAAAAACTGCCTTAATCTCAAGAGACAGTCGATAGTCAAAAGAATCGACTGTAGGAACACTATGGACGTCCTATCCACGACCTGACACATAATGTTCTGAAACATTTAGGACTCCATAACGTTGTCACAAAATTGTCCTGCGAGGTATCATTATAACTCGCATATGTGATCGATCAGTCAATATGTTGACTTATGGCCTCGTTAACCCACCATCAATCGACCTTCCACAGAATCAATTGCCAGAGGAGTTATAGCTCATGAGGCGATTCCGGACCCAAAAAAAATATAATGTAATTCAGTTCACTTTGTGGTGTTCAATGTTCTCAGTACAACCCACATGAAAAACAAACTATAAAACAAAACGATGATTTTATAGATAGTTTTATGAAAAAGATACAGGTGTCTAATCCATATAAAACAACTAATACAACTCAGGAACACGTTTGATTCCCATGGAAATAACGTGGCCTTCATGCTTATCATATCTCAATGGTTTAGTGAGAGGATCTGCGACGTTATCATCCGTAGCAATCTTGTCTATCACTATCTCCCTTTGCTCCACGTAATCTCGGATCATGTGAGCCTTCCGTGTTGCACATGCCTAGATGTGTTGCTGGACTAGGCCTCCTTAGCCTGGAAGATGGCACCACTATTATACAATAGATGGTGATCGGGTTCATATCCGAACTAGGGAACTACAGTTAGTCCCTGTACGAATTGACGAATCCATTATAGCTTCCTTCGCAGCCTCTGAAGCAGCATTAGTACTCGGATCAGTCGTAGAATCTGCTATACACTTTGTTGGATGGAGCTTTTCCAGCTGACCGCAGCAGCGTACCATTAAGCGTAAAAACGATCCGACTGATGATTTCGAGTCAACCGATCCGTTGGGAGCTAGCATCTGCGTAAAACCGATTCGCCTAGCTCAGTGTCTCAGCCTAATAGTCAATAACCAATCCTTAGTCCTCCGTAGGACTTCAGGATATTTTAACAAGCCAATCCAGTGGGTTTCACCTGGGATGCCTGGTACGACCGTCATACTCAATGCATATGCCACGTCAGGACGTGTGCATATGATGGCATACATGATCGATCCTATAGCTGATGCATAAGGAACTCGACTCATGCGCTCGACCTCTTCCGATGTCTTTGGTGCCTGAGCTTTACTCAACTGCATCCCAGAAATCATTGGAAGGTTCCCCTCCTTGGAGTTGGTCATGCTGAACCTCTCAAGAATCTTATCTATATAAGACTCCTGACTGAGGGATAACATCCGTCGTGATCTATCTCTGTAGATACGGATCCCCAAAATTCTTTGTGCCTTGCCCAGATCTTTCATCTGGAAATGGTTCTTTAACCAAACTTTTACCGAAGTTAAGAGAGGTATGTCATTCCCAATCAAGAGTGTGACACCCTCAAAAATCGCGGAAAAATTAAACACGTAATTTCTAAATAAAAACTGCATGGATATGTTTGTAATAGGTTCATTTGAGTAAAAACCTGTAATTTTTAAAAGCTGAACCTGTTATAAAGATATCCTAATAGAAGGTGTCAAAACATGCAAGGTCTAAACAAACTTATTTACATAACCATCGTTATAAATAGCGGAGAACAAAATGATGCAAAACAAATGTACAGAGGGAGACATATGTCTCTAAAAGTGTGACATACATGTCACTACAAAATGGGAACCAATCTAAGTTCCAAGGTTACTTTGCTCGCTAGCTCGTCCGTGTACCCCATATAAGCATCACCTACCTGTCAATCGCATTTTATACAAACACGAAAGCCACAGTCAGTGGGGAGTAACTCCGAGTCCTCCCAGCCACGAAATGTCAAGTTAATATAACAGGGAAGCATATAAATATGAGCAAATATAATACATAGCCCATATAAAGGCTAAACCATCAAGCTTTTCATGTAAAACATTCAATATAAACAACATATAGTCCTAGCATGTGAATACTAGACCAACTCAAGCTACACTATCATGTGAGTCACATATCATACGGGAATCCAAACTCTATCAACCATAGCCGGCTTGCATCTCCCCTTCTATGTTTCATAGAATCATCAAACAAGAAAGGGCAATATATCTAGAGACAGGCATAAGTTCCTAGTACAGTCAATAGTCACTTTGTAACTCGAGTCTATACCACGAAGTAGGGAAGCTAGTATTTTAGCTCAGAGGTTACATTTAAAACATGGCCAAGATACAACTCAACCCTAATCCTATACTGCGCAGACCTAGAGAAATGCGGATAAAACCACCGCACCCAAGACTCATGATAAAACCACATGAGTACCCTAAGGAGTCCACCAAAGGGTTGGCTAGTACTTAAGCTGACCATCCACTCACAAAATAGGCAGAAAAGTCATGCCCCAGCTTGGATATAAACCCACCAAGCCGGGAACACAAAGGCTATTAAGCCGTGAACATACCCTCGTCAAAGACTATAATGACCTATCTATGACAATAACTGAAAATACTCACTTAAGACCTCGTCCCAAGTGAATACTTTAGCCAACTTAACAATAACAAGGGCAAAAAGTCCAAACTTGTAAATACAAATGATCACAAGCTAGCATATGGACGACTACATACAAATATAATCAAATGACAATCCAACATTCCCAACCAACATGGCCAAGGCATTAAAATATAACATTCAATATCAACCATAGTCATCCAAACTTACCCCAAAGACAAATCCCCGACCCAAGTCCCGCGACGGGTCATTGGTCAAATCAGGGCTGACCGGTTAAACCTAATTTGACCAAACTCATTCGGTCATATTGGCCCAGCTCAAAGTCTTGACTCATTTTGACTCAAATCACACAATTCAACATACTACAATTCATGTGAAAATTATCAACATAAGGAAAAATTATTCCAACTTATAAGCTAACCCATTTCCAACAATTTCTCATAATAATAAAAATTACTAATACACCAAAATATCAACATGTTCAATTGTACAAATGACAAACACAAAGCATCAAACAAAGGCTCAAACACACAACCCGAACAACAGCCAAACCCGGCCACACACATGCCACAAACACGCCACAAACACGCCGCAAACACGTCACAAACACGCCCCACACACGGCCTGTTTTGGGGCTGTTTTGGGCAGCCCTATTATCTCCTTCCTTTTCCATCCAAAACCCGTCTCAACAATGATACAAAACCATTCCAACAACCACACAACCATTATCAATTCAATTCAACACTACAAACATATGAAATAACCATAAAACTAATAAACTTAACAACAATAATTCATATGAATAAAACCTAACAAATTACTACTCACATAACATCCAACACATAACAACTGTGACATTATATCGTCGAGTAACTCGGAATAGTTACCTTAAGCTAGAAAAACGAAAGTAACCCTTGAGAAAACCCTAAAAACCGCGACTACCCTTCGTCCTCTACTATATATGAGTCTCCTAAGTCGTCTTCATGATCTTCACCTATTTAAAACAACAAAAACACAACAATTATCACCTAAACCGAAATTATACCCAAAAATAAGCTTAAATCGAAATTAGGGAAACTGGAATTAAAACATACTAGGATGTAGATCTTGAAGAGAGGATTCCGAATATATAAATTTTGCAAAAATCGGACTAGAAACGAAGAAGTTATGCTGAAATTACGATTGTAAGTTTTTTTTTTGATTTTTGATGTTGATAGAACGAAAAAAATGAAAATGAAAATGAAACCTAAGGGAGAGGGGAAGGCTGGCTGGTTGCCATAAGGATCATGGGTATTGGGTCTATTTTTTTTTACTCGGTTTTGGTTCGATTTGACGGGAATTCGAATTATTCGTCAAACGCGATTTCCGACAACGCTAAAGTTTTTAAACACGAGTTTACTAGAAAATTAAGTACCCCAATGCCCTATATCCTAACTCATTTACCCAACGACCGTAAGAAATGGAAAATCCCATTTTTACGACTTTTCTTTGAAATACTCTTTTATTAAAGAAAAAGGTTTAAATATAGTTTAAATTACTTTTAAACATTTCCAAACTATCAAAAATAATTATATTACTTCAAAATAAAATAAAATTATATTTTGTCGAATTATTATTATTTCAATTAAATTAATATTAAATTAAAGTTGATTTAAAATATTATTTTTTAAAATATAATAACGGTCCAAATTTGCGGGGTCTTACCACACTTAATCAATCAATTTAACTAATCTTTCGATCCTCTTACAAGGCAACTTTCCATACATTCGAGTCGAGCTATCGCTAAAACACAACTTAGTTAATTTCGTTTCGTCAACATGTAAGTCTGAGGATGTTTAATCCCATCTTTTTATTTAGTATTTTATTTGATATTATGTAAGGTTCATGTCGGATTAGTTTTTCATTATTTCTTATAAATCGTCTTTTTATCTAATTAGATAGTTTGTCTCGTCTTAGATCCCTAATAATCAATATTAGTGGGTTTTTGTCGTCTTTTAAATCAAATCGTGTCTTTAGAGGTTTGATCCGTCTATATCAAATCTCTAGATTCGTCTTTGATACAAATTAGTATAATTTAATCTATTAAATCACCTTTATTCGACTTATAAATCGTTAATAAACCGTAAATACACAAACGAATACTAACTGTTTGCGATTCTGGCTTCACATCCAGAATTCAACTCAAAAACAGAGGCACAGAGTGTTGCGCCTCTTCTAGAGGACGCATCACACGCTGCGCCTGATCTGGGTTGAATTCTGTCTTTGATCTTCCTGATTCGCTCCGACGTAACCTTAATTGCATAATTAATCGACTATTAATTCTAATATCGTTGCTAATTTGTTCGTTTAGTCTTTTATTCTTTCTTTTCTTTAAACATTTTTTTTGGGCGTATTTCCGACATAGATCATGTAAATCCGTTGTAATCTTTGTAATAATTCTTTTATTTTTTATTTAATCATCGCATTGTATGATTTATTTGCCTTTCACTTGCAATAAACCCTAATTCCTATTTCGACCTAATTGATTGCTAAACTACATGTTAACCGACATAGTCTAAGTTCACATGTTAGGATTAAAACGTGGATGTTGCATAGCATGCATATAACCGAGTACATATCAAGTACATAAGAGTTTCCCTAATCATTAGTAGAGGCCGCTATCGAGGCGGGCGGGATTAGGTGTTCGATTAAAGAACTTCCTAATACGTAACCTCACCCCTAACTCTAGATCTCTGTGAACATTCGTGTTCATTGGCATCCACGAGAGTCATCCTAGACATAGAATGCTAAGGATAACGAGTTCTTGGTGTTCATGTCGTCACTTTGTGTCTTGACATGACATGAAGTAGTCGAACGGTTCCAGCTTCGCACAAAAGTTGGTGGCGACTCCACAAATGCGTAGTTTTACGCTTGTCCCTCGTTTCTC